>OY288108.1:72144617-72320790 GCA_958431115.1 Syrphus vitripennis
AAGGACTTTATGGAGTTGGGTTTCTTATAAAACAACATTTAAAAAAGTATATTTTTGACATCAGACTAATTAACGAAAGAATTTGCGCAATAAGTCTTAACATACAAAATACAAAAATGACCATAATCCAAATTTACGCACCAACAACGAATGCATCTGACGAAGAAATTGAACACTTTTACGGCAATTTAGAGAATACTTTCAAAGAAACAAAGACAGGGGTTATGTTTATATTAGGCGATTTTAATGCAAAACTCGGGACGATGGAAGATGGAGAACAGCAGCTGCTTGGACCTTTTGGATATGGTCATAGGAATAAACGTGGAAAAAGGCTTATGGCGTGGATGCAAGAAATGAACCTAGCATTTGGAAACTCGTTTTTTAAGAAAAAAGATAAAAATAAATGGACATGGATAACACCTGATGGACAACACAAAAACGAATATGACCTAGTTCTAACAAATAAAATAACCACAGTGACAGATGTATCTGTAATAAATAATCTAAAATTTGAAAGTGACCATAGGATGGTAAGAATGAAAATAAAAATTGACCACAGCACATTAAAAAGAAACCATCAAAAACTACTCTTTCCTAACTCCATTTCTTCTTCATCCATCACAGTTTATAACGAATCTTTGACAAGAAAAACAGAACAAACTATAAACTTAACCATCATTGATGACGATCTCCAGAACATTTACAACCAATTAGAGTATATTATAAAAACCACAGCGAAAAACGAATTGATGAAACCAAAATCCAAACAAACTGACAAGCTATCACTTGAGACCAAAGCACTTATCAACCAGAGAGAAATTCTGAGACAAAAGATAAATCCGACAGAAAATGACAAAGAAGAATTAAAAAACATTCGGGAAACTATAAAAAAATAAAACTAAAGACGATATTCAAACATATAACGAATCAAAAATAAAAGAGATCTTAAAGCACACAAAATCGACGAAAAAGACAAAAAACTTTTTAAGTAATGAAAAAGAATGGATAGTTTCACTTAAACAAAGGAATAATAATATGACAAAAAGAAAATATATTAACGAAACAGCAACAAGTTTCTATGAATCACTGTTCAAATCAACGAATGACATAGCTTTCGACACATATTCCGACAATCCATTTGACAGCTCTGAAAATGACTCTATATTTCTCCTTGATGAATCTGACATATCATCAGCGATAGACAGTTTGAAAGTCGAAAAAAGTGCAGGATGTGACGAAATTGAAGCCGAAATGCTGAAATATGGAAAAGACTCTCTAACACCGATCCTAACAAAAATCTTTAACGCAATTTTGACAACACAACAGATACCCAGACAATGGCAACAAAGCACAATAATACTGCTACATAAGAAAGGAGACAAGGATAACATAAACAATTATAGACCGATAAGCCTAATTTCTACAATATACAAACTTTTCTCAAAGACAATATATAATAGGACTAAAGCAGCACTTAATGACAAACAACCAAGAGAGCAAGCAGGATTTAGAGAAGGTTTCTCAACCACTGACCATCTTCAGACAATTAACCAGCTCATCGAAAAACATAACGAATTTCAAAAACCTCTGTTTTATTGACTTCGCAAAAGCTTTTGACACCGTGGAACACAGCAGTATATGGACGGCACTAAGTAATCAAAACATTCATCCTACTGTTATCAAAACGATGAGAAATATATACAAAAACAACACAGCCAAAATAAAACCGACAAGCTGGGACGAGAATTCCGTCTAAAAAGAGGAGTAAGACAGGGTGATCCTATGTTGCCGCCATTATTCTCCGCTGTCCTGGAGGACATCTTCGAAAGACTGAAATGGAGAAACAACAGGCACGGTATTCAGATCTACGGAGAATACTTAAATAACTTAAGATTTGCGGATGACGTCGTTCTACTTTCGAACTCACCTACAAAGATTCAGACAATGTTGAATCAACTCTCAACTACCTGTAAAAATGATGGACTATGTTTAAACTTGACAAAAACAAAAATTATGACCAATCACAAAAAAGACGATATATTCCTGGGAAATGATAAAATAGACTATGTAGAGGATTACATGTACCTGGGACAAATAAAATCATTTGAAAAGCAAGAAGATAAAGAAATAAATAAACGAATAATTAACGGATGGAAACAGTTTTGGAGTTTGAATGAAATATTGAAATCGAACTTAAGCAGTGACACAAGAAAATACGTAATCGACTCGACAATATTACCTGTTTTGACTTACGGGCTACAAACCCTAGGACTAACCTCAAACCATCATGAAAGACTGAGAATATGCCAAACAAAAATGGAACGAAATCTTTTGAACATACGACAAATACAAAGAATAAATAACGAAGAAATAAGACGAAGAACAAACATAATAGACGTAATACAACGGACGAAACAATTAAAATGGAGCTGGGCAGGTCATATATCTAGAACAATAGACCAAAGATGGACAAAAATCGCAACAAAATGGACCTTTTTTGACGAGTGCAGGCCAAGAGGGCGCCCGAAAAAAAGATGGGTTGACCAATGAACCAATATAACAATAATTGGTATAATGATGCCAAAAACAGGGCTATATGGACGACAATGGGGGAGGCTTATGCCAGAAATTGAAAGACAGATTGAAATTGAAAAACAGATAGAAATAAAAATATATTTATGTACCGAAATATTTAGAATGATTATTTGTAAGATAAGTAAATATTATTTAATTTTTATATTTTATAAGAACTATGTATGTATATGTAAAATTTTAAAAATTGGCAAATAAAGCTTCAAATAATAATAATATCCCTGTATCCCTGAATCCCTGTACTTCACAGTACGACCGAAATTGGGTTCAAGAGTAAACTGATGAGCTTTCCTGGAAGTATTACGGTTGAATGGTTTTAGGAGAAGAATGAAACTGTCTATTTCATTTGAGCACATACCGTAAAAGTAACGATAAAAGAGTGGGAGGCAGAAAACGTTACGCCGGTGTTCGAGTGACGTAAAAGTATCGATGATGTTACTGTCTTCCATCATTTCGAAGGCTCGTCTTTTTATACTGTCCAAGTGGTTTAAGTAAGTTGCTGGAGCACCAGCCCAGAGATGGGAGTTATACCCAAGCTTTGGACGTATATAACTTTTATAGGTTAGGTTAGGTAGGTGGGCTGACAGATGGTCTTATTTCCGTCACACTTAGATCAATATAGATCCATTGTGATACCCTTAGTTGAATAACCTATGGCAAAATCCTATGAAAGAGTACATTTATTGGTAATGTAGATAAGGTTCCAGCGAGCTATAGCTCGAAAGGTCGAAAAATCAGTTAAATTTAGGTTTCTGTCGTCGTAAGATCACCATGGTTAGGAGAGGTTTACACGTCAAGATTATTCTTGGGTTTGCTCCTCTTCCTTACCCCTTCCAGGTTAGATCATCCCTCCCCCAGGCCCGTAGAGGCAGCGGCCTCATTCAACGTCTGGTGGATGGGCTAGATAAGACCGGTGGTTGGTATGTGGTTTAGTCAAAGATATACAGGCCCACCTGGTTGAGGAGAGTCAGAAGCGTCAGGGTGTTGACCTTGGGCTTTTTCCGTCCTTTCCCCACATGGTATATCACAACCTTCCCCAGGCCTGTAGGGGCAGTGGCCCAATGCAGCGTCTGGTGGACGGCAGAGGTAGACCAGTGGTATCGGTGTACTGTGTTGTCTTGTCGGTACACTGAGTTATACATTCGGTGAAGAGAGGTTTACATACCAAGAAGTTTTACCTCGGCGCGTCTCCCTCCTCAGCCCTACCGGGTAGATCAGCCCTCCACTAGACCCGTAGAGGCAGTGGGCTCATGCAGACGACTAGTGGATGGGTTTGATAGACCGGCAGGTTATGTATTTGTCGGTGTTGTCTTGTTAAATTAGTATTGTGAGACACAGACAGACGGGGTTGGCCGTGGCGCGATGGTATGCGTGGTCGCCTGTCAACCAAATGGTCACAGGTTCGATCCCAGCCGTAGTTGTATGTCTTGTTTTTTTTTTTTCCATTATCATTGATCATTGTTGGGCCGCTGGTTAACTCATTACATGTTGTTCAGGCATAACACTAACAACATGTGATTGAGTAAATACTAGTATGCCCAACAAATATGACAATGAACAAAATAATGCGAATTATAAAGGGACATATATTACGACACGGCAATTTCTCCGCTTTAGCCCAGTTGCCAACTCTGGAGATAAAATCTGAGACAACTACCACCTTCAGTCTCAGTACCTCGCGCCACACACACCTTTCCCTTCCTATCCTATCCTTCACGCCCGCACTGTGTTGATACATATAAAGGGTAAACCAAAAATCTCCTTGAGCGCGCGCATATTCTAAAAAAAAAAAAAAAAAAAAAAAACCTTGGTGAGGAAAGGTTAAAGTACCAAGAAATGTTTCCTGGGCATGTTCCCCTTCTTTACCCCACAGCGTGAACCATCCCCCCCCAGACCCGTAGAGGCAGTGGCCTCATTCAGCGTCTAGTGGTTAGATAAACCGGTGGTTGGCGTGTCTGTGTCGTTTTGTCTATCCTTTTAACTATGCCACACCTGGATAAGGAGAGGTTAACATGCCAAGATTAGTTTCCTGGGCGTGTCTTCCTCGTTTATCCACACAGCGGAGATCTGTCCTCCTCCAGGCCCGTAGGGGCGATAGCCCCATGCAACGTCTGGTGGATGGATTAGGTAGACCGTTGGTTGGTGTATGTACATAGGGTTGTAATTGTTTAATTTTCAAGTGAAATCTAGCAGGCTTTTACTTGGAATAGCGGAGAGTTCTTCCAAGTCATTGAAAAAGTGTTTCCCGAGGAACTTGTTTTTCAGATGACAAAGCGCAGGACAGTGGCACAGGAAATGAGTAGTGTCCTCATGTGTATCCTCATCACCACATCCTCTGCATAAGTCATCCATACTGAGCTTCATCTTATTCCTATGGTAACCCAGTTGGTTATGCCCTGTGGTAATGCTCACGATAAGAGAGAGAGATTTTTTTCTTAGTCGGTTAATACTATTAGTCCTTTGTTTACTGAAGTCAGGCCAGAGTTTTCTCGTTGTGACAGATATCAAGGGAGCTCCATCTTTTGTTTGTCAAAGATAGAATTTTATTCTCGATTGCCTGTATTAGGTTGCAGGGTGGGATCTGTACAGTTGGGTCCGCTTGACTAAGATCAAGTGTTGATCCTATTCTTGCCAATTCATCAGCGCTTTCGTTTCCTGGGACACCTGTGTGACCAGGTACCCAACAGAGCCTTATGTTATGCTGCTTACTAAGAACCTTAAGCTCTTCGCGACAGCAAGCTACAAGCTTCGATTTTACTATAATGGCAGAAATTGCTTTTATGGCCGCTTGGCTGTCAATGAAAAAGGTAATATCAGCTCGTGGTATTGCCAACATTGATATTTGATTAGCAGCTCTTTTCACTGCCAGGACTTCAGCTTGGAAGACACTGCTCTAATTTGGTAGTCTGAATGAGCTGGCTAGTCCAAGGGCTTCTGAAACGAAACCTGCACCAACACCAGTATCCAAGATGGATACTGGTGTTGGTGCAGGTCTCGTCAGTGTAAACTGCAACCGTCGGTTCGTAGGTTAGTGGTTCGTTGGTTAGCCATTCATCCCTACTAGGAAAGAAGGTTGTGAATGGTTTGTCAAAGTCTTATTGGGGTATTATGTAGTCAGTGTCTACATTGTTGCCCGTATATTTCTGTAGAATCTGTGCGTGACCTATGGCACTTGATTTCCAACTAGAATTTTGGCTAAGACAAAGTGCGTTTCTGGCCGCTGATTCTTGTACAAAGAGATCAAGCGGTTTTAGATTAGGAATAGCTTCCAGGCTCGCAGTGGGTGTGGTCCTCATAGCCCCTGTGATTCCAGTACATGCCATTCTTTGTACTTTTATAGATAATAGTCACATTAGAAGGGGAAAAGAATTGTTTGCCTCTCCAAAGGAAACCTAAACATCTTGCAGCATTTTTGGCGACGTTAAGTATGTGATCATTCCACAAATGATGGTTTATAAATTATAATACACATACCTAGAATGGCAAGCTGATTAGTTTCTTCGATGCAAGTGCCACTCATAGATAATGGCTTTGGGGATACGTGTCGTTATACCTACAGAAGGCAGCATTGAGTTTTCGAATCATTAAATTCTACGCGATTTCTTAATCCCCATTGTACAATGCTGTCTAAGTTTGAATTCAATGTACTAATCATATTTAGCCGTTTGAATTCTACGTCCGAAGAGCAGGGATGTGAATCTGTGTAACGAACTTTCTTATTTGAATTAAATCAACAATTCTTTCTATATTTTTGTTTAAATACACAAGTATACACCAGAGTGAACCGTCTGTGAAATCATTTATCCAAACCCTCGTATAAATTTAAATCGGCAAGATCTCAAAAGAAAATGAAATAAATAATAATGGGTTCACCACACGCACAGTTTATTCGACAATTCTAATCTAGCATAAAATCTTTTTCATTCTCAAAATCCTTTGAATCGAACTGCTACAGGTTGTTCAGACCATTAAAGTTCAGCTACAAAAGAGTTGTCCACTTTCTTAGTAACAGCTAGGCCTGCTAGTCCATGCACATCCTCGCCGGAGGGCTGGGATCTTGTTACTGAAGAATAGACGGTGTTATGTTTTTATTTCAGGCCTATAAATTCGAAGATTGAATTCGAAAAAAAATTAAGTATTATAGAGATGTGGAATTGTGGAACCCGAATTTTAACCTTAAAACTAGCTTTCAAACTTGTGGAGAACATAGGTGATCGTGTTCTTTGAGCTATACCCTTCCCTTGCATCTAAAGAAAAAGATAATTCTTATCTTGATACACCTTGGTCATTGCGAATGCTCATTATACCGCCATGACCCCTAAGACGAAACAAATATTTTTTGTTTTAAAACAATCTTACAATAAAATGCGGAACAAAAAACAAATGTGCTTAAATACGCAATTAATTGTAAGAGGTGAATGCAGGGCCGACCCTACCATATGTGCAAGATGTGAAAATGCACGGGGCGCAGAGCTGCATGGGCGCAAACTCACAAAAAACTACATTCATATGTTTTCAATTTTTTTTATATTAACCTGCTTTATTTATTTTTTTTTTTAAATTATTTTTTTTACTATGTCACTATCAAATTATTTCTAAACATGCGAATTAAACCATTTTATCATTTTGCAAAAAAAAAATCCTTCGTATAAGTACCAAAATCAACGCCAAGTATAATTTAATTCAATTTTTTTAAATTAATTCGTTTCACTCGAAAATCCCCATACAAATAAATATACTCATTTTTATTTCCCATACAATCTTTTGAGTAGAAATGTGCAAATTTCAGATTTGCACATATATGGGAATTCACTCAACCAAAATTTTTGATTGAAAAATGAACTCAAACGTTGATTTTTGTTTGAAATGAAGGTATCCCACAACAAGCAGTGCGACCGACGACGTAGACTGTGCAGATTTAAATCCTGCACAAAAGCAAAATTTCTCAATCTTATGCGCTCAACTCTTTCAAATGAAATGAATGTGGGTGGTTTTTTTTTACTGTCAAACACGATTTTCTCTTTTTGTCTCTATTGTTAGTTCGTTTACATTTCGAATGAGAAAATATGAGTAGAATATTTCAAATAGGAACCGTTTCGAACGCTTTAAAAAACCTACCTCATGGGCAGTGGCGGATTTACAAATTTTCAAGGTATAGGCTATATTGTTTTTGCCGCCCTTTCATCTACAATTGTAATATCATACATTATTTTAACAATGCAACAATTGGGTTGAAATTGCACGTAAAATAATTTTTCGGTATATACATAGGATACAAAAATTCCCGTGAAAATCATTTACAGTAGACTCGCGTTAACAAAAACTCCGCCTTACGTGAACACCGGCTAACGTGAACATAATTTTTCTTACACTGACTACTCTGTAGCGTGAACACGGTAAGAAAGCGTGAACAAATTTAAAATGTATCAGCATAGGAGAAATAGCTTTCTTTTATGCGTTTTGTCGATTTTCCGAATCATTTTTACTAAACGGGGAATCCCAGTTAATGCTATAACGTGGAAATAACGGGGAAAACCCAGTTAATGATTTTCGTGAGTCCTGGCTAGTAATTTATTAGTTTAGTGTGCGGTTCTGATTTCATATGATCTAATCTAAAGTTTTTCGTGAAATATGTCGGGAAAAATACCGAAATTCTTGTCTCTAAAAGAAAAAGTGAATGTCCTTGAACGTCTCCGCGAAAAGGCCGTGTTCAGCAATTTGCAAAAACAGAAAATTCAGAAAAAGATAACCCATATTTTTCACTAATTTCAACCAACCTAATTATTTTTTCTTAACAAAACATTTATGAATTACGTTTGTACAAACCGAAAAACAAAAAAAATATATGAATTTGAGTTAAACACATGTCTGATTTATTTGGAAAATTTAAAGAACTACACCTTCGTAAACATGGACAACTTCGCAAACGTGAACACGCTAGGTTTTTAATAGTTCACGTTACCGCGAGTCTACTGTATAACTTTTGAAAATTCTGGTGAAATTTCTCTAATTGCTTAAATTACAAAAATTTACGTGGTAGTTTAAATTTACTTGAAAATTTTGAAAACTCAAGCGACATTTTAAATTTACTGAAGCATGAATTAAAAAATATTTTATTTCAAAAAATATTTAATTTTGTTAAAAATTCATGTGATGTATTAAACTGACTTGAAAGTTTATGTGAAAGTTCGATTTTAATTAGGAAAAATATATTTTGGCAATTTTTCACACTTTTGAACTAAAAACTGAATCAAAAAATTAGTACTGTATTGGGTAGAATTTGATAGAAATGCGATTAAAAAAAATCAACTTTTTTCGTTTTGAAATATTTTTTTTTCCAAAAACGGTTGATTCAGAAATTTTCTTTAGTACGGAAAATTTTTTAGCAGTAAGGTTAAAAACAAAAAATTTTTTTGCATAAACTACCTATTTTTAGAGATTTTACATCAATTTTTATCCTTTTAATTTTTCAAATGGTCATTTCTGGAGATTTGAAAAATTAAAAGAATATCATGTACCTTCCTATAAAAAAGAAATAAAAAAAAATATCTTAGAAATATGACTGCCTGTATTTTATTCACAAAAAAAATACAAAAGTATGGTACTTGCAAGACAAAAAAGTATAATTGTATCTGTAAAACATTAAAATTTGCACGATTTCGCAGAAATTGAAAATCACATATACGAAATTATCTAAAAATTTAAAATAATATAGCTATAAGTATTTCTATACTTCTACATTTATATCAAAAAATCTACCTACATATGCAAAAAAAAACCTTTGAATAAATCCACAGCCCAAAGAATTCTTTTAATTTTTCCCCTTGTTACCTTGCAAAATCAGCTGGCTCACCTTTCTCCCTTACTCTCTCTTTGTGTTGTCAGCAATTGTGAAAATGAAAATAAAACTAATCCTCACGTTTTGACTACTTATTCTATATAATTTCAGTCCAATATTTCTCGACTACCACGCTGCGCCACCCAGAGAGACAATACAAAAAAATTTCAAAAAAATTCACCAAATTTGCCGCCCCTTACAAATCTGCCGCCATAGGCTCGAGCCTACTCAGCCTACTGGTAAATCCGCCACTGCTCATGGGTAATGTGGAAATGGCTTATAAAACAAGTAGGTAATGAAAATAAGGGGCGCAAAAGCTAAATTTTGCACAGGGCGCTCGTTTGGGCTGCGCCAGACCTGGGTGAATGTGTGCATATTAAATGTGGAATAAAATGAATGTGACCTACTTATGGTAGGTAAAATATTTAATGTCGTATTTGCGGTGATTCAGTGATTGTTATGTTTTGTTTTGTTTAGTGTAAACGTTGAAGGTCTTACTCAACCAAGCTTCCTATCTCACATCCTAATTTAAATTTCTTAGTAACTCATCATTCTAATTAAACGAAAAGCAAAAAGTAACTGTTCGGCTGCTTTTTCACCGTCTACATCTTTAAGCGCGGTCACCGCGCCGCGCTGACCGCGCTTTGTGTAGTCCGCGTCTCGTAAGCTCGGAGTTGTAGACGGCCTACTTGTACCCGAACAGGCCTTTTTTCTCAGTCCCTTTCCCTCCACGAATGTAATCACTGCAAATACTGTTTTTTTTTTGTCTTCCATCGTGGAGGCAAATTGAACTTGCTGACGCCATTTTAAATGCGTTTTAATTCTTTCTACGTTTACCTCTTGGCCGGTTGGCATTTCCATTTTTTTAAGTTCTTAAAACAAAAAAAAAACTAATTGAAACAACAAAATTATAAAACTAAATTAAAAGAGAAAATAAAAGAAACCAAAAATATAATAGTGTTTAATTAAAAACATAAGTTACTTTTTCTTTATGTCCACTTGATAAGTGCATAAAGGGAATTTCTTTTTCTCGAGTCATTCTTTGCACAAGAGCAAGAAAAGACACAACGTGGGAACTTCTTTTAATAATTCTTTGCACAAGAGCAAGGAAAAGACAACGTGGGAATTTCTCATGGTAATTTGTTGCACAAGCGCAACAAATTCGAACGTGGTAAGCGAGTTATTCATCAACCCCCGCCTTTGGCCAAAAAGTGTTCTACTACGCCACTTTTTCTTCGTGGAAAATTTCTTCACTTGCCACGTGCCTACGTGACATTTTTCGTCGCTGCCGAAATTGCACCGCTACTGCCGCCGGCCTCAAGAGAACCACCGCTGCCGAGGGCATCACGCCTGAAGGTGCCCCCAGTTCATTTCCTCTTTCTGCGATATATAAAGCAAAAGTTGGAGCATCACCACCGCCTTATAGGCGCATTATATCGCTTATATTAAAGCATATATGTACATTGTACAATTATTAAAGTCGACCATTGCCTCGATTGGTGCGACAGGAGACCCACCATTGCATCGATTGGTGCGGAGGAAGAAGATAAGACGCCAGTGTTCCTGACCATTTGCTGATGTTCCTGCAAAAAAAAAATTAAAGAAAATTGTACAGGTGAGTCTAAAGTTCTTTATTTTTGATTGGCATTTTTTATATACAGGGTGAGTCATGAGCAATGCGACAAAATGCTAGAGCGTGTAGGTTGCGTTGAGACAAGAAAAAAATCGTATGGGAGGGGGGGTCTATTCCCCTCCGTTTAGCCGGGAGGGGCAATTTTCGAAAAAACTGACTTAAAATGGAAAAAAAATTATTTAAAATCAACGGCTTCATTCACAATGCTGTGCGATACGTTTTTGAAAAGCCAATAACTTTTTCTTTCATTCTGTGTTTAAATAAATCTATTCTAAGAAATAGTTTTTGAAATATTAATTTTCAAAGTCAAAATTTTGAAAAAAAAAAATTGAAAAAAAAATTTCAAATTAATTTTTTTCAAAATTTTACGTAATTAAGTGCTAATTTTAATTTCAAAATTCAATGCTGTTATTAATTTTAACGAAGCAATTTAAGAAGCATTAATCTTGGTTTTTTTAGTTTTTTTTATTCCTTTTATTTTTACTATGTTTTTTATTGGAAGTACTTATAAAAAATTCTCGATATGATCTCCATTGTTTAGAAGGCATAGATTATATCTCCTTGTAATGGCTTCACATAAGTTTATGCTTGACAAATTTTCCTGCAATTTGACTCCAGCGACTTCAATTCGTTCCTTCAGTTGTTCCAATGATACTATTTCCACTTCGTAAACATAATTCTTCTAAATCCCCATGCATAGAAATCTAGGGGAGTTAAATCTGGTGACCTAGGCGGCCATTCCGTGGGGCCCCTTCTTCCGATCCAACGGTCACTAAAATGATCATCCAGCCAGTTTCTCACCTGTAAGCTGTAGTGTGCTGGAGCACCATCTTGTTGGTAGATTAAAGTATCTGCTATAACCAATGGAACGCTGTCTAATAAATCGGGTAAAAGGTCTCGTAGGAATTGCAGGTATGATTCTCCATTAATAATGGAATTCAAAAACCGGGGCCCGATCACAGCGTGTCCAACAATACCAAGCCAAACATTAAAACTAAAGCGGTGTTGTGATTTGTTTTGTTTTTTTTTTTTTGTGTGGATTGGCGCTACTCCAATAATGTAAATTGTGGAAGTTAGTAACCCCATCCCTAGTAAACTGTGCTTCATCCGTCCAGAATATTCTTCTAAAATAGTTTTGTTCGGTTTCATTTCTAAGTAGTAATGTTCTACAAAATTCGTACACTTGTCGTTTGAGGTGAGTTCCTGAACAGGCGTAAAGTGGTACGGGTGTAAATTTTCCGCCCGAAGTACTCAACATGCTCTAGATTGGGACACTCCAAGCATAGTGGATATCCTTCTTGTACTGACGGAGGGATTATTTCGGACTAAATCCAGAATTCTTTCATCTAAGATTCTTGACTCATCAGAAACTGGCCTTTCGCTTCTTCGATGCTCCAGCACTCCATGATCTCTTAGACGTCGGTGGATTCTTGGAAACGTGCTATGATGGGGACACCTCCTATCGGGATATCTTTCAGCGTACAGTCTTTCGGCTTCACGACTTCGACCATTAGCTAAACCGTAGCAGAAATGCATGTCCGTTAATTCTTCTCGGGTGTATGAGCTTGACATCGTTACGTGTTAATGAGTTAATATTCAAATTGGAAATAATTACTAAGGAAAACTGCAATGCCTTTTATTTATCTTGCGTTGCAATTTTCTTTTTTTTTTCATTAAAAAAATGCGGTTTTATTGTCCCTATTGTCCCCATAACAGGTAGAACCCATGGGCTGCGGGCAGGCCAAGGCAAAAATATTGACAGGTCAGTTTTCAGAAGTTATCAATGAAAATAATATTAATCCAGGGTTATTCCAACACTATTTAATTTTATTACGTTCTCATAAGACTCCAATTAAAAAAAAAGTAAAAAAAACTAAGATTAATGCTAAATAAATAAATAAATTGCTTCGTTACAATAAAAATAAATGTTTTTCTTAGAAAAAGGTGGTTTTGGTTTTTTTTTAATTTCTTGAGAACGACATAAAATTTTTGCGTCCGGTTTTCTTATTTAGACTTAAAATTAATAACAGCATTGAATTTTGAAATTAAAATTAGCACTTAATTACGTAAAATTTTGAAAAAAATGAATTTGAATTTTTTTTTTCAATTTTTTTTTTCAAAATTTTGACTTTGAAAATTAATATTTCAAAAACTATTTCTTAGAATAGATTTATTTAAACACAGAATGAAAGAAAAAGTTATTGGCTTTTCAAAAACGTATCGCACAGCATTGTGAATGAAGCCGTTGAATTTAAATAATTTTTTTTCCATTTTAAGTCAGTTTTTTCGAAAATTGTCCCTCCCGGCTAAACGGATGAATAGACCCCCCCTCCCATTCGATTTTTTTCTTGTCTCAACGCAACCTACACGCCCTAGCATTTTGTCGCATTGCTCATGACTCACCCTGTATACTAATATATACATTTTATTCTAAAATCTCATCGGTGCATTTAAAAAAAAAAAAAAAATTATAACGGCAAACTTGGCGTCTCGCTCCATCTCTCTCTTTCTTATATGAAGCGTTTTTTGCGCTTTTGTTCGCGTTCTATCTAAATCAACTACCATGACTTTTCTTTGCGATTTTTTGGAAGCCAATTTCATCAAGCAAAAAGATTCTTTTCGAATTTTTTTTTTTATTTTTTTGAAAGTTATTTGGCTATTCATGCTTCCACAAGCACAGTAACTGCTGAGTGGGTACAGTCTCTTTTTTTACCGTTCTTTACAACGCGTGATTGGTTACCGGTTCTTCTTTTTTTGTAGAATCAAACGATGGTTTTTATAACAGTTCCTCAGTTAACTGTTGCTTCGGTAAATTTTTCTTTTCACCGTTCTTTTCAACGCGTGGTTGGTTACCGGTTCTTCTTTTTTTTTGTAGAATCAAATTCGAGCTTTGGAAACTGGTCCCCAGTAAGACCAATTGATAGATTTAGCTTTTTTTGTTAAATCGCAATTCTCTAATTATTTTCGCCTGAGAAAATTGTTGTCGAGTTTTTCCAACATTTTCAAACTCAATTGAAAACTTTTTCGTTTTCAGTCATTATATCTCTTTTGAGATTATTTATCGATCCATAAAGTGTTTTTTCACTTTTAAAAATTGTTGTCGAGTTTTTAAAACATTTTCAAACTCAATTGAAAACTTTTTCGTTTTCAGTCATTATCTCTCTTTTGAGATTATTTATCAATTCTTTCAATACCTTTTCGCTTGTGAAAATTGTTGTCGAGTTTTTCCAACATTTTCAAACTCAATTGAAAATTTTTTGGTTTTCAGTTGTTATCTCCTCTTTGAGATTAATTATTACTTCATAAAGTGTGTTTTGGCTTTTCGAAAATTGTTGTCGATCTTTTCCAACATTTTCAAACTCAATTGAAAACTTTTTCGTTTTCAGTTGTTATCTCCTCTTTGAGATTAATTATTACTTCATAAAGTGCTTTTTCGCTTTTCGAAAATTGTTGTCGATCTTTTTCCAACATTTTCAAACATTGAAAATTTTTTCGTTTTCAGTTGTTATCTCCTCTTTGAGATTAATTATTACTTCATAAAGTGTTTTATCGATTTTCGAAAATTGTTGTCGATCTTTTCCAACATTTTCAAACTCAATTGGAAACTTTTTCGTTTTCAGTTATTATCTCTCTTTTGAGAGTATTTATCGATTCTTTAAGTGTTTTTTTTTTTTACTTTTGAAAATTGTTGTCGAGTCTTTTCCAACATTTTCATACTCAATTGAAAACTTTTCCGTTTTCAATCTCTATCTCCTCTTTGAAATTACTTATTAATTCATACAGTGCTTTCTCGTTTTTCGAAAATTGTTGTCGAGTTTTTTCCAACATTTTCAAATTCACTTGAGAACTTTTTTTGTTTTCAATTGATTCCTTATTCTCGCTGGGTTGTTTATTCCCCAAGTTGCCTTTCTCTCTGTACAAGGCTATTTTCGGCTTCCTTTGGATCTCAAGGATTTCTTTTTGGAATTCGCTCCTTAAAATCATTTACTTGTCTTGATTTTCTTTTTTTTTCATACTATTCATTCTTGAATCCGATTCCTTTTGAGCTTTTTAGGCATTCTCCTGATTACGATTAACTTAATCATGTCTGTCTTAGACGATTTGATTATTGCCACGGATATGCTGGTAAAGTTTCACTCAGCTGCTAAAGAGGTAACTGAACAGAACCACACACTCATGACTTTGGAAGCGAGGAAGACCGAGTTAAAAGATTTGTGGCAGGAAGTCAAGGACAAATATTCGGATTGTGCTCGCTTTCGACCTTCTAATAAGGGAGAAATCTTGGACATGGATGTCATTGAATCCAAATATAATAAGGGAGAAATCTTGGACATGGATGTCATTGAATCCAAATATAAAACTTGTAATGATACTTACATAAGTTGCTTAGCTCTCTTTTTAGAGCTTCAAGACAAATTAAAACCTTCTGTTCATACAGATTCCAAACGCACTTCCGCTGTTGATATTCCTCCTCTTAAATCCTCCTCTTCTCACTGTATCAAACTACCTCCTTGTGATACCGATATATTTCATGGTGACTACCTTTCATGGCCGGCATTTCAAGATATGTTCGACGCTGTATATATGCAGCACCCGAAGTTGGGTGAAGTCGAAAAGTTATTTCATCTCCGTTGCAAAACAAGAGGTGACGCGTCAAGGACTGTTAACCAGTTTCCTTTGACCAACTCAAGTTTTTCTCTCGCTTGGGAAGCATTACGTAGTACTTATGAAAATACGCGTATACTTGTCAACAATCAAGTAAAAAATCTCTTTAATTTGCCTATGACACAAGATGAATCCGCTAAATCTCTTCGAACATTACAATGTAAAATCAATGATTCCTTAACTTCCCTTAAAGTACACAATATCAGCACTGAAAATTGGGACCCTATACTTGTCTTCGCTTGCGCAAATAAATTGCCCAGAAACACGCTCGCCCTCTGGGAACAATCTTTAGAAGATCCCACCAAAGTTCCAACATGGAAACAATTAGACAAATTCTTAAGTTCTCGTTTCCAGACTCTGGAGTCCATCTCGGACACCACTTCCTCAAAGTCCTCGGCAACAAACTGTTGTGTATCGAAATAAAACAATAATTTCCGATAAACAATTCAATTTAATTAATTTAATAACTTAATTTATTTAATAATTAATATTCAATTATTCATTAATACAATTCATGATTTAAGTGAAGTGAACAAGGTGAGATGAGAAAACGAACTGAGGCTTTGTATGTACATAGATAACTGAACTCCAGTTTGATAGTTGTCTTCTGGCTAAAGGTACTTTAGATGTTGAGCGTACATACTCATCATTCCTCCCCACTAGCTTTAGACAGACTCGGGCGTTGTTTAGTATTGAAAACGTACGATAGGATTTCGTATACGAGTTGAACGTCTGGGTGTGACAGGTGCAGGGTTTGGATTACGAATCGCATGTCAAGGCGGCAGCTTGTGAACTTTGACTCGTACTGGGTGAGCTGGTTTCTTGACTTTGATTATCTCTGGAAAATACAAGATTATTTGTTAATGATTCAGAGTTACCTATTTGATCATTTGAATTTTGGCCTTGAGCTAAAAATCTAGCTGAACTAAAACTGTCTGTGTTGAGATCGTCTTGTTTGGCTCTCAACTGGTTTTGGTGGCATTTCCAAAGACCTTTGGCAGTGCGTACTGAGTATGTTATGGAACCAAGTTGTGTAATTATAGTTCCTTCATACCATTTGGGACCTTTGGCAAAATTGCGAACGTAAACAGGTTGATTTAATGCAAACTTCGGACAAGATGAATTTCGACTGTTGACTTTGGGGCTCGGTGCAATTTGTGATAAAATTGTTCGATGAATTCTGCCATGAAGAATTTCAGCGGGACTTTTTCCGGTTACAGGATTAGGCGTTGTTCTGTATGTCATCAAATATTTTGAAACGGCGGTGTCCATACACTTCTCCTCCTCGCAGACTTTACGTAAGTTCGTTTTAAATGTGCAAACAAAACGTTCAGCCTCTCCGTTTGATGATGGATGGAATGGTGCGGATGTCAAATGTTGAATTCCATTAGAGTTACAATAACATTCAAACTCTTTCGATGAAAATTGTGTACCGTTGTCACTTACGATTGATTCCGGCAATCCTTCCAGTGCGAATATTCTTGAAAGTGCTTTGATTGTATTCGATGATGTTGTATTTTTAAGTGCTACAGCAAACGGGAACTTTGAAAGTGCGTCTACGCAAATTAGCCACATTTGA
This sequence comes from Syrphus vitripennis, assembly GCA_958431115.1. Taxonomy (NCBI): domain Eukaryota; kingdom Metazoa; phylum Arthropoda; class Insecta; order Diptera; family Syrphidae; genus Syrphus; species Syrphus vitripennis. The sequence goes on from OY288108.1 coordinate 72,161,925, forward strand.
TTGAGGAAGGGGCCAGCGAAATCTATGTGGATTCGCTCCCATGGCTTTTCTGGTTTTGGCCAGCTGTGAAATTCCTTAGGAGGATCGACTGCGAATGTTTGGCAAACTTTGCAGCTCTTTACACTTGACTCAATGCTTTCGTCGATTTGAGGCCACCAACAATAACGGCGCGCAAGTTGTTTGGTGCGAACAATGCCCCAGTGACCTTCATGCAGCATCTTCAGGATTTTATCTCGAAGTTTATGAGGAATCACAACGCGAATGTAGTCGGTTTGGAGCAAAATAACTCCTTGCTGCGTTGTGAGCTAAAATCTTCGGTTGAAGTAAGGCGCTAAATGTTTCTCACATGCAGGCAGCGTTTCTGGCCATCCTTTTTGAATGTACTTTTTAATTTTGTTTAGGACTGCATCTTTGCGAGTTTCTTCAGCGACATCATTGGCATTTACAGGAAAATCATTAATTTTTTCGTCAATTTCACAGGTGATTTCCTGGCAAGATTCTTCTAAGGCGTCAAACTCTGTATCTGGGCCAACTGGCAATCGTGAAAGTGCATCTGCATTAGCATTTTTGTTTGAGGGTTTATAGCGAATTTCATATGTAAAACTCATTAGAGTTAATGCCCATCGAGTTAAACGGCCAGTTGTAATCGTTGGAAGCTTTTTGTTGGGATGAAACAATGAAATTAAGGGCTTGTGGTCGGTGTATAGAATGAAGCGGCGGCCATATAGATACTGGCGAAATTTGGTTACACCAAAAATAATTGAGAAAGCCTCTTTCTCGATTTGGCTATAATTTCGTTGTGAATCACTCAGAGTTTTTGATGCATGAGCTATCGGCTGTTCTGTGCCATCTGAATTGAGGTGAGAAATCACCGCACCTATTCCATAAGATGAAGCATCTGTTGCGAGGATTATAGGTAAATCGGGTTTGAAATGAGCGAGGTGTGTTGCATTTTCAACTTGCTTCTTCAGGTTTTGAAAAGCATTTTCTTGTGGAGCTCTCCATTGAAACAAAACATCTTGTTTTCGAAGTTCATTCAGAGGGGCTGCAATTTGGGAAAAACTTTTAATAAAACTGTTGTAATAGTTTATCTTACCCATGAATGACTGCAGCTCTTTCAGATTTGTTGGACGAGGCAATTTTCGAATGGCTTCCACATTGCTTTCAGCTGGACGTAAACCTTTGGCGCTGACAATGTGACCTAAGTACTCAACTTCAGTTTTCATAAAGTCACATTTTTGTAGGTTGACTCGCAGACCATTATCAGATAAACGTTTGAATACGGCTTCCAAATTCTGTAGATGCTCTTGCATATTTTTGCCTGTAACTAAGATGTCATTTAAGTACACAGCGCATTCAATATCGGCTAAGACTGCTTCTAGTGTCCGTTGAAATATTGCTGGAGCGCTGGCAATACCAAAAGGCAAACGTTGGTATTGATATAAACCCAACGGCGTATTCACAACAGCACATTTTTTTGAATCTTCTTCCAACTCAATTTGCAAATATGCGTCAGACATATCCAATTTGCTAAAGTATTCACCTTTGGATAGCTTATGGAACAATTCCTCGGGTCGAGGAATCGGATATTGATCGACTTCAAGCTGTGGGTTGATCGTAACTTTGAAATCCCCACAAATGCGCAATTTTTGGTTACGTTTCGGCACAATTACGATTGGCGCAGCCCATTCACTAAACCTAATGTGCTTCCAAATACCCTCTTTCTCTAAACGATTAGCTTCTAATTTGAACGCTTCTAGCTGTGCGTAAGGAATTGGTCTCGCTTTAAAATATTTTGGATTTGAGTAGGGTTTCAAATACAGTTTTGCCTTAACAGAATTGCAGTGACCTAATGAAGATGCAAATAAATCTGGATGTTTAGCACATATGGCATCTACATCACTTGATGACACACTTTCAAGAACACTCGAATCAGCACCACCATCAAAATTAACATGAAACCCAAACGCTTCTGCCCAATTCCAACCAAAAATATTATCACCGTGCTCCATGTTAGTGACAAGCAAAGGCAACTTTTTTGTAAAGCCATTAAACTTTACCTCGACGTCAACTTCTCCCAGCAAAGGGACATCGACCCCACTATATGATTTCATTGTACGTGTTGATTTTGAATAACCTGGACAGCTAATCTCATTATACCCAGGTAAAGCTATCATTGATTTGCTCGCGCCTGTATCCAACAAGAACTTCATCTCACGATTATTTATATTCAATGTTAGAAACATTTTATTACCGACTACCTGCATTGAATCGTCGACAGAAAGTATGTTGTCTTCGAATAAACTATTTACATGATCGTTTCTAGCTTGCCATTTTCTTTGATTACCATAAGAAGAACCACGATTGCTCCCAGATGACGGACATACTGGAGCTATGTGGCCTTTCTTGCCACACTTATTACATATGGCATTTAAGAATTTGCAATTCGCTTTCTGATGATGATTAAAACAACCCGAACAAGATTTTTGCTGAGTGCTACTGTTATGCTGCTGCTGGTGTTGTCGATTTTTGCTGCTACTTTGGCTTTTGCTACCCCGCGACCCTTTGGTACAAACTTTCGATTATTATTATTTGATGGAGAAGATAACTGATTTACTTCAATAACGGGTTCAGTTCGTTCGCTTTTTAACAACTGAATGGATTTTTGCGTAGCCTCATAGGCTTCTGCAATTGCTTTAACCTCATCCAAAGTTGTGTTAGTTTTTTTGTAAGGCTGCTGAACGCACGGCATCGTGCGGCGTATGGAGAATTATGGAATCTCTTATCATCTCATCAATGTACTCTTTTTTACACTCTTCTGTCACACATGCAAACTGACAATTTCTAGCAAGACCCCGTAGCTCTGCAATCCACTCGGAGTATGATTGATCTTTTTGCATGCGGCTTTTGAAAAAATTGTACCGTGACGTACAAACATGCACTTTCGATTTGAAATAATTAGACAATTTTTCAACTAAATTATTAAAATCTTCTAGTGCTAAATTGGAAGACCCATACAACTTCCCTAACAGTTCATAAGTCTCACATCCAATCCATGAAAGGAAATAAGCACGCTTTTTTATTGGACATGAAACACCGTAAGCTGTAAAGTGTTGTTGGAGTTGCTGTTCATATGTAACCCACGAACATTTGTCTTTATCGAAGGCATTGAATGGCGGAATGTGATGGCTACTTTCAGAATTAGTTGGCTCAGATTTAACATTTATTTGTTTCACCAAATTTTCCAAAAAAGTATTTTGGCTCTTAATCAAATTATTAAGTACTTTATTTATGTCGTCACTCATATTTACTGTACAAATTATTTAACATGCATGCAATTTTACCATGTGATCAAAGTTCTACTGTTCTTTTTTTTTTTATTATATTATATAGGCTCTAGGTATTTACTTTAGGCACTAGATTGACTACATAAGCACATGCTACGCTGAGATCGTATTTAATTTCTAGTCACCAATTGTTGTGTATCGAAATAAAACAATAATTTCCGATAAACAATTCAATTTAATTAATCTAATAACTTAATTTATTTAATATTTAATATTCAATTATTCATTAATACAATTCATGACTTAAGTGAAGTGAACAAGATGAGATGAGAAAACGAACTGAGGCTTTGTATGTACATAGATAACTGAACTCCAGTTTAATAGTTGTCTTCTGGCTAAAGGTACTTTAGATGTTGAGCGTACATACTCATCACAAACCAACAAACATCTCGAAAAATTTTTCAAAAACCTAACAAAGTGAACACTTTTCTTGCGAAGGCGGGAGGATCCAAGTGTAAGATCTGCTCAGCAGCCCATTCTATCTATGAATGTCCAAAGTTTTCTGCAATGGCTGTCTCTTCGAGAATCGAAGCAGTACGTCAGCACAAAATGTGCAATAATTGCTTAGGCACCAGTCACTCCAAATCCTCTTGCTCTAGCAAGTATTCTTGTAGTTATTGCGAGAAACGTCATCACACGTTACTCCACATTACAACTAGTTCAAGCAATTCTAAAGTACAGTCCACATCTCAACCTACATTTGCAAATGATTCTCAGATGTCTGCCTCTATGGTGACTACTCATAAAAATATTTTGTTGGCCAATGCCTTTGTTGGTATTGTAGGAGCGGAAACGGAACACGTAGTCAGAGCTCTTATCGATCCTGGTTCTGAAATTTCTGAAAATTTTTTGGTTTTCAGTTATTATCTCTCTTTCGAGATTATTTATCGATTCATAAAGTGTTTTTTCACTTTTGAAAATTGTTGTCGAGTTTTTCCAACATTTTCAAACTCAATTGAAAACTTTTTCGTTTTCAGTCATTATCTCTCTTTTCAGATTATTTATCAATTCTTTCAATACCTTTTCGCTTGTGAAAATTGTTGTCGAGTTTTTCCAACATTTTCAAACTCAATTGAAAATTTTTTGGTTTTCAGTTATTATCTCTCTTTTGAGATTATTTATCGATTCATAAAGTGTTTTTTCACTTTTGAAAATTGTTGTCGAGTTTTTAAAACATTTTCAAACTCAATTGAAAACTTTTTCGTTTTCAGTCATTATCTCTCTTTTGAGATTATTTATCAATTCTTTCAATACCTTTTCGCTTGTGAAAATTGTTGTCGAGTTTTTCCAACATTTTCAAACTCAATTGAAATTTTTTTGGTTTTCAGTTGTTATCTCCTCTTTGAGATTAATTATTACTTCATAAAGTGTGTTTTGGCTTTTCGAAAATTGTTGTCGATCTTTTCCAACATTTTCAAACTCAATTGAGAACTTTTTTTGTTTTCAATTGATTCCTTATTCTCGCTGGGTTGTTTATTCCCCAAGTTGCCTTTCTCTCTGTACAAGGCTATTTTCGGCTTCCTTTGGATCTCAAGGAATTCTTTTTGGAATTCGCTCCTTAAAATCATTTACTTGTCTTGACTTTCTTTTTTTTTCATACTATTCATTCTTGAATCCGATTCCTTTTGAGCTTTTTTGGCATTCTCCTGATTACGATTAACTTAATCATGTCTGTCTTAGACGATTTGATTATTGCCACGGATATGCTGGTAAAGTTTCACTCAGCTGCTAAAGAGGTAACTGAACAGAACCACACACTCATGACTTTGGAAGCGAGGAAGACCGAGTTAAAAGATTTGTGGCAGGAAGTCAGGGACAAATATTCGGATTGTGCTCGCTTTCGACCTTCTAATAAGGGAGAAATCTTGGACATGGATGTCATTGAATCCAAATATAATAAGGGAGAAATCTTGGACATGGATGTCATTGAATCCAAATATAAAACTTGTAATGATACTTACATAAGTTGCTTAGCTCTCTTTTTAGAGCTTCAAGACAAATTAAAACCTTCTGTTCATACAGATTCCAAACGCACTTCCGCTGTTGATATTACTCCTCTTAAATCCTCCTCTTCTCACTGTATCAAACTACCTCCTTGTGATACCGATATATTTCATGGTGACTACCTTTCATGGCCGGCATTTCGAGATATGTACGACGCTGTATACATACAGCACCCGAAGTTGGGTGAAGTCGAAAAGTTATTCCATCTCCGTTGCAAAACAAGAGGTGACGCGTCAAGGACTGTTAACCAGTTTCCTTTGACCAACTCAAGTTTTTCCCTCGCTTGGGAAGCTTTACGCAGTACTTATGAAAATACGCGTATACTTGTCAACAATCAAGTAAAAAATCTCTTTAATTTGCCTATGGCACAAGATGAATCCGCTAAATCTCTTCGAACATTACAATGTAAAATCAATGATTCCTTAACTTCCCTTAAAGTACACAATATCAGCACTGAAAATTGGGACCCCATACTTGTCTTCGCTTGCGCAAATAAATTTCCCAGAAACACGCTCGCCCTCTGGGAACAATCTTTAGAAGATCCCACCAAAGTTCCAACATGGACACAATTAGACAAATTCTTAAGTTCTCGTTTCCAGACTCTGGAGTCCATCTCGGACACCACTTCCTCAAAGTCCTCGGCAACAAACCAACAAACATCTCGAAAATTTTTTCAAAAACCTAACAAAGTGAACACTTTTCTTGCGAAGGCGGGAGGATCCAAGTGTAAGATCTGCTCAGCAGCCCATTCTATCTATGAATGTCCAAAGTTTTCTGCAATGCCTGTCTCTTCGAGAATCGAAGCAGTACGTCAGCACAAAATGTGCACCAGTCACTCCAAATCCTCTTGCTCTAGCAAGTATTCTTGTAGTTATTGCAAGAAACGTCACCACACGTTACTCCACATCACAAGTAGTTCAGGCAATTCTAAAGTACAGTCCACATCTCAACCTACATTTGCAAATGATTCTCAGATGTCTGCCTCTATGGTGACTACTCATAAAAAAGTTTTGTTGGCCAATGCCCTTGTTGGTATTGTAGGAGCGGAAACGGAACACGTAGTCAGAGCTCTTATCGATCCTGGTTCTGAAATTTCTGAAAATTTTTTGGTTTTCAGTTATTATCTCTCTTTCGAGATTATTTATCGATTCATAAAGTGTTTTTTCACTTTTGAAAATTGTTGTCGAGTTTTTCCAACATTTTCAAACTCAATTGAAAACTTTTTTGTTTTCAGTCATTATCTCTCTTTTCAGATTATTTATCAATTCTTTCAATACCTTTTCGCTTGTGAAAATTGTTGTCGAGTTTTTCCAACATTTTCAAACTCAATTGAAAATTTTTTGGTTTTCAGTTATTATCTCTCTTTTGAGATTATTTATCGATTCATAAAGTGTTTTTTCACTTTTGAAAATTGTTGTCGAGTTTTTAAAACATTTTCAAACTCAATTGAAAACTTTTTCGTTTTCAGTCATTATCTCTCTTTTGAGATTATTTATCAATTCTTTCAATACCTTTTCGCTTGTGAAAATTGTTGTCGAGTTTTTCCAACATTTTCAAACTCAATTGAAATTTTTTTGGTTTTCGGTTGTTATCTCCTCTTTGAGATTAATTATTACTTCATAAAGTGTGTTTTGGCTTTTCGAAAATTGTTGTCGATCTTTTCCAACATTTTCAAACTCAATTGAGAACTTTTTTTGTTTTCAATTGATTCCTTATTCTCGCTGGGTTGTTTATTCCCCAAGTTGCCTTTCGGCTTCCTTTGGATCTCAAGGATTTCTTTTTGGAATTCGCTCCTTAAAATCATTTACTTGTCTTGATTTTCTTTTTTTTTCATACTATTCATTCTTGAATCCGATTCCTTTTGAGCTTTTTTGGCATTCTCCTGATTACGATTAACTTAATCATGTCTGTCTTAGACGATTTGATTATTGCCACGGATATGCTGGTAAAGTTTCACTCAGCTGCTAAAGAGGTAACTGAACAGAACCACACACTCATGACTTTGGAAGCGAGGAAGACCGAGTTAAAAGATTTGTGGCAGGAAGTCAAGGACAAATATTCGGATTGTGCTCGCTTTCGACCTTCTAATAAGGGAGAAATCTTGGACATGGATGTCATTGAATCCAAATATAATAAGGGAGAAATCTTGGACATGGATGTCATTGAATCCAAATATAAAACTTGTAATGATACTTACATAAGTTGCTTAGCTCTCTTTTTAGAGCTTCAAGACAAATTAAAACCTTCTGTTCATACAGATTCCAAACGCACTTCCGCTGTTGATATTCCTCCTCTTAAATCCTCCTCTTCTCACTGTATCAAACTACCTCCTTGTGATACCGATATATTTCATGGTGACTACCTTTCATGGCCGGCATTTCGAGATATGTTCGACGCTGTATGCATACAGCACCCGAAGTTGGGTGAAGTCGAAAAGTTATTCCATCTCCGTTGCAAAACAAGAGGTGACGCGTCAAGGACTGTTAACCAGTTTCCTTTGACCAACTCAAGTTTTTCCCTCGCTTGGGAAGCTTTACGCAGTACTTATGAAAATACGCGTATACTTGTCAACAATCAAGTAAAAAATCTCTTTAATTTGCATATGGCACAAGATAAATCCGCTAAATCTCTTCGAACATTACAATGTAAAATCAATGATTCCTTAACTTCCCTTAAAGTACACAATATCAACACTGAAAATTGGGACCCCATACTTGTCTTTGCTTGCGCAAATAAATTGCCCAGAAACACGCTCGCCCTCTGGGAACAATCTTTAGAAGATCCCACCAAAGTTCCAACATGGAAACAATTAGACAAATTCTTAAGTTCTCCTTTCCAGACTCTAGAGTCTATCTCGGACACCACTTCCTCAAAGTCCTTGGCAACAAACCAACAAACATCTCGAAAATTTTTTTCAAAAACCTAACAAAGTGAACACTTTTCTTGCGAAGGCGGGAGGATCCAATTGTAAGATCTGCTCAGCAGCCCATTCTATCTATGAATGTCCAAAGTTTTCTGCAATGCCTGTCTCTTCGAGAATCGAAGCAGTACGTCAGCACAAAATGTGCACCAGTCACTCCAAATCCTCTTGCTCTAGCAAGTATTCTTGTAGTTATTGCAAGAAACGTCATCACACGTTACTCCACATTACAAGTAGTTCAAGCAATTCTAAAGTACAGTCCACATCTCAACCTACATTTGCAAATGATTCTCAGATGTCTGCCTCTTCGCAGCCATTTATTCCTCAATCAACCGTTCAAAATTATATGGTGACTACTCATAAAAAAGTTTTGTTGGCCAATGCCCTTGTTGGTATTGTAGGAGCGGAAACGGAACACGTAGTCAGAGCTCTTATCGATCCTGGTTCTGAAATTTCTAAACATTTTTTGGTTTTCAGTTATTATCTCTCTTTCGAGATTATTTATCGATTCATAAAGTGTTTTTTCACTTTTGAAAATTGTTGTCGAGTTTTTCCAACATTTTTAAACTCAATTGAAAACTTTTTCGTTTTCAGTCATTATCTCTCTTTTGAGATTATTTATCAATTCTTTCAATACCTTTTCGCTTGTGAAAATTGTTTTCGAGTTTTTCCAACATTTTCAAACTCAATTGAAAATTTTTTGGTTTTCAGTATCTATCTCCTCTTTGAAATTACTTATTAATTCATACAGTGCTTTCTCGTTTTTCGAAAATTGTTGTCGAGTTTTTTCCAACATTTTAAAATTCAGTTGAGAACTTTTTTTGTTTTCAATTGATTCCTTATTCTTGCTGGGTTGTTTATTCCCCAAGTTGCCTTTCTCTCTGTACAAGGCTATTTTCGGCTTCCTTTGGATCTCAAGGATTTCTTTTTGGAATTCGCTCCTTAAAATCATTTACTTGTCTTGATTTTCTTTTTTTTTCATACTATTCATTCTTGAATCCGATTCCTTTTGAGCTTTTTTGGCATTCTCCTGATAACGATTAACTTAATCATGTCTGACTTAGACGATTTGATTATTGCCACGGATATGCTGGTAAAGTTGCACTCAGCTGCTAAAGAGGTAACTGAACAGAACCACACACTCATGACTTTGGAAGCGAGGAAGACCGAGTTAAAAGATTTGTGGCAGGAAGTCAAGGACAAATATTCGGATTGTGCTCGCTTTCGACATTCTAATAAGGGAGAAATCTTGGACATGGATGTCATTGAATCCAAATATAAAACTTGTAATGATACTTACATAAGTTGCTTAGCTCTCTTTTTAGAGCTTCAAGACAAATTAAAACCTTCTGTTCATACAGATTCCAAACGCACTTCCGCTGTTGATATTCCTCCTCTTAAATCCTCCTCTTCTCACTGTATCAAACTACCTCCTTGTGATACCGATATAATTCATGGTGACTACCTTTCATGGCCGGCATTTCGAGATATGTTCGACGCTGTATATATGCAGCACCCGAAGTTGGGTGAAGTCGAAAAGTTATTCCATCTCCGTTGCAAAACAAGAGGTGACGCGTCAAGGACTGTTAACCAGTTTCCTTTGACCAACTCAAGTTTTTCCCTCGCTTGGGAAGCTTTACGCAGTACTTATGAAAATACGCGTATACTTGTCAACAATCAAGTAAAAAATCTCTTTAATTTGCCTATGGCACAAGATGAATCCGCTAAATTTCTTCGAACATTACAATGTAAAATCAATGATTCCTTAACTTCCCTTAAAGTACACAATATCAGCACTGAAAATTGGGACCCCATACTTGTCTTCGCTTGCGCAAATAAATTGCCCAGAAACACGCTCGCCCTCTGGGAACAATCTTTAGAAGATCCCACCAAAGTTCCAACATGGAAACAATTAGACAAATTCTTAAGTTCTCCTTTCCAGACTCTAGAGTCCATCTCGGACACCACTTCCTCAAAGTCCTCGGCAACAAACCAACAAACATCTCGAAAAATTTTTCAAAAACCTAACAAAGTGCATTGTATATGGAATTGAATAGTACTATTATGAAGAGGAACGAACGGCGCGGCGGCGCTACCTCTGATGAGACGGACGGAAGCTTTTTCCGACTTGAAGTGGAGACGAGTGTAGACCTGAGAGTGGGGTAGTCACAAAGAAAAAGAATAATAAATATGAGTGTTGAGGAAATAACAGAAGATAGAGAACGATGTATAAAATTGGAATGGAAATTTATGGGAGTTGGAGGGAGTTAGGAAAAAAGACTTTTTTCTTCATTTCTTTTTTGCAAAGGGGAATTATTTGAATTTTTTTTGCTAGGTAGGTAAGGAATGGGCAATGAAAATTCGTGAAGAAAAAACGATTTTGTTTTGAAATTTTTCAAGCAAAAGGCCCGTATGCACTTCGTCACTTTGCACATAGAAAAATATTTTTAAGATTATTTTAATTTTATTTTTTCTTGAAAATTGAAGTACATAATTATGAAAGGAATTTCTTAATATTTTATCAATTGTTTTTTAATTTCACGTAGTTGTTTATACGTATGTGATATTTTAAAATTATTGAAAGTAAAAAAATATTGCTATGGAAAATTGAAGTAATTTTAAATTTTTTTTCAGTTAGGTATTTGAAAATTCAAGTAATATTTTCAAATTGAAACGTGAGTTATTGAAGATGTTTAAAATTCACGTTAATTTTTAAAATTATTAAATCCTGTTGAAAATTAACGTGAAATTTTGAATTTACTTAAGAACCTTAAAAATTCACGTCAAAGTCTTAATTTACTTAAAAAACATGAAAATCACCGTGAAAATTTAAAATTATTAATTTATTTTGAAAATTCACGTGGTATTTAAAATTTGTTTAGGACTTGAAAATACAAGAATTTTTAAAATTCCCGTAAAATATTAAAATAGTGAACAATAAAATGACGTGAAATTTATAAAATTTTCTAATTCTTTGGAAATACACCTAGAATAGTAAAATTAAGTGAGTTTTTTGAAAACTACGTGTTTTTTAATGTTCGGTGTTTTTTTTTTTTTAATTCACGTGAAAAATATAAAACGAGGTAATTTCTTGAGAATTAACCTGGAATATTGAAACTACGTGTTTTTTAAAGTTTGGTGTTTTTTTTAAACTCACGTGAAATTTCTCGAAAATTCACAAGAAATTTTAAATTTCTTTGAGAACTACGAAAAATCCACAGGAAAATTAAAAGAAAAAGGTTAAAACTATGAACTATGAAATTTTTTTAAATAATTAAAACTTTTGAAATTTCACGTGAATTTTTTGGAAATAAATACATATGTATGTAGGTATATACTTAATTTGCTAAGAAACTTTTTAAAATTTTAAATTTCATTGAGAACTATCCACGTAAAATTTTTGACTTCATTTGAGTTACAAAAATTCACGTGAAAATTATTTCAACTTTTGAAAATTCAGGTGAAATTTTTCGATTTGCTTAAAATACTAACATCTCAAATTTACTTAAAAATTTTGAAAATTGACGTGATATTTTAATTTTACTGAAAAATGAATATACAAATACGTTTATTTTTAAAAATATGTATTTGATTTTGTTCAAGAAATTTTCTTTCAAGCAAATAAAAAAACTTTTTTTAATTTTACTGATGGAAATTCGCACGGAAACCTTTTTTTAAGCAGTAAAATTAAAAACAAAAAACTGTTGCATAAACTATTTTAAGTGATTTTAGGTACATCAATTTTGTTATCCTTTTAATTTTCAAATGGTTATTTCTTCAGATTTGAGAAATTAAAAGGATATCATGTACCTACCTATAAAAAAGAAAGATATCATAAAAATATCACTGTAACCAAATGAAAAAAACCAAATACGTATTGTACCTACAATTCTACATTGTATATATAATAGATTCCATATACAATGAATTCTATCACTTGCAAGAAAAAAAAATATAAATGTTTCTGTAAAATATGAAATTTGGCAAGGTACATAGTTCACAAAAACCAAATACGTATAATAAATTCTATCACAAGCAAGAAAAAAAAAGTTTGAATGTATCTGTAAGACATGAAAATTTGCAACATAGCTCTCATAATATCTCAAATCTCACAAAATCAAATAAAATATACGAAATTATTTGAAAATTGAAAATAATTTAGCTATATCTATACTTCTACATATATGAAAAATGCAAGAAAACCGTTGAATAAATCCACAGCCCAATAAATTCTTTTCATTTTCCCCTTGTTGCCATAACAACCATCAGCTGGCTCACCTATCTCCTTTACCCTGCCTAATTGTTGTCAGCAATTGTCAGAATCAAAATAATTATTCCTCTCACTCTATAACTTATTCTATATTCTTTCTGCCTACCGTCATTTCGATCTCTCCAATCTGCTTTTTAGGTAACACCAGCGCCACCAAAAGAGAGAGAAAGGTAACTTAAAATCGTGTTCCATAGTAGTACTATTAGGTTATAATAATGCAAAGTGAACACTTTTCTTGCGAAGGCGGGAGGATCCAAGTGTAAGATCTGCTCAGCAGCCCATTCTATCTATGAATGTCCAAAGTTTTCTGCAATGCCTGTCTCTTCGAGAATCGAAGCAGTACGTCAGCACAAAATGTGCACCAGTCACTCCAAATCCTCTTGCTCTAGCAAGTATTCTTGTAGTTATTGCAAGAAACGTCATCACACGTTACTCCACATTACAAGTAGTTCAAGCAATTCTAAATTACAGTCCACATCTCAACCTACATTTGCAAATGATTCTCAGATGTCTGCCTCTTCGCAGCCATTTATTCCTCAATCAACCGTTCAAAATTATATGGTGACTACTCATAAAAAAGTTTTGTTGGCCACTGTCCTTGTTGGTATTGTAGGAGCGGAAACGGAACACGTAGTCAGAGCTCTTATCGATCCTGGTTCTGAAATTTATGAAAATTTTTTGGTTTTCAGTTATTATCTCTCTTTCGAGATTATTTATCGATTCATAAAGTGTTTTTTCACTTTTGAAAATTGTTGTCGAGTTTTTCCAACATTTTCAAACTCAATTGAAAACTTTTTCGTTTTCAGTTATTATCTCTCTTTTGAGAGTATTTATCGATTCTTTAAGTGTTTTTTTTTCACTTTTGAAAATTGTTGTCGCGTCTTTTCCAACATTTTCATACTCAATTGAAAACTTTTTCGTTTTCAGTCTCTATCTCCTCTTTGAAATTACTTATTAATTCATACAGTGCTTTCTCGTTTTTCGAAAATTGTTGTCGAGTTTTTTCCAACATTTTCAAATTCAATTAGGAACTTTTTTTGTTTTCAATTGATTCCTTATTCTCGCTGGGTTGTTTATTCCCCAAGTTGCCTTTCTCTCTGTACAAGGCTATTTTCGGCTTCCTTTGGAACTCAAGGATTTCTTTTTGGAATTCGCTTCTTAAAATCATTTAATTGTCTTGATTTTCTTTTTTTTTTTCATACTATTCATTCTTGAATCCGATTCCTTTTGAGCTTTTTTGGCATTCTCCTGATTACGATTAACTTAATCATGTCTGTCTTAGACGATTTGATTATTGCCACGGATATGCTGGTAAAGTTTCACTCAGCTGCTAAAGAGGTAACTGAACAGAACCACACACTCATGACTTTGGAAGCGAGGAAGACCGAGTTAAAAGATTTGTGGCAGGAAGTCAGGGACAAATATTCGGATTGTGCTCGCTTTCGACCTTCTAATAAGGGAGAAATCTTGGACATGGATGTCATTGAATCCAAATATAAAACTTGTAATGATACTTACATAAGTTGCTTAGCTCTCTTTTTAGAGCTTCAAGACAAATTAAAACCTTCTGTTCATACAGATTCCAAACCCACTTCCGCTGTTGATATTCCTCCTCTTAAATCCTCCTCGTCTCACTGTATTAAACTACCTATATATATGTATATATATAAATTATAAGTGCTGGTATAATTAAACACTTTTTAAAAAAGATTAATCCCAATGGGATGTTCTTTATTTGGAATCGTCTGTTTACTTTGGGGGTAACTTAAGATCTGATCTGAGCGTCGCAGACGACTCAGTTTTTATAACTTAATAACTAGAAACTAGGAATGCGTACGTGCTGAAAGTCATATACTCTATTTCTTAAAAGTCACGTACGTTTTAATTACTTATTTTAGTGTTTGGTATTTCGTTCCGCTATTGCATGTGTTTAAAAAATGCGTTCTTTGGGAGATGCTGGTTTCAATGTTATAACTCCTCCCTCTTATAATAATTTAATAAAGGTATTAATTTATAGTTATTTTTATATAGTTTTCTATTGTATGTTTTATTATTTATTTCGATGTTACAGTCATCTAATTCTATTATATAATTTCCTTCAAGGGTATATTCTAGATTATTACAAGTTTGGTTAATTTTTTGTTTTTCTAAGTTTTTTAATATTATATATTGTCCCTTATTTACAATGATATTCTTTTGATTAAAGGATTGAATTTACAATTTAATAATTTATTTTCTTTGAATAGATTTGTTATACATTCGTCTTGTATTTCTTTTAAGTTATTCTTTTCTTTTGTTATTTCAAAAACATTTTTATTAAGTTCTAATATTTCTTCATTTTTTAGTTTTATAATTTTGTTATTTATTGGAAAGGTTTGTACATTGATTTTATTGAAAATTTGATTACTGAAATTTGGGATGTTTAATATAATTAACAAATTATCATTATATATGGCTAGAGTTAATTTTATTTCTTTCAATTTTTCAATATTAATATTATATTCAAAGATCTCTCTCAGAGTTAGTATGTCTTGTGTAAGTATTCCCGTCCTACTGGTCATGATGATGTCATCTATTTTTTCTACTATTTTTTGGACTTTGTCTAAATTCTTGTTGAATTCTAATTCTATACGCAAAGAGTTTATGTCGTTTTCTATGGTTCTATATTTATTTAGAGTTTTTAAGCTTTGTTTAAATGTTCCTTGAATTTGTTTGAACTGATCGTTAAACTGAGTGTTAATATTTATTTGTTTATTGTTATTTTGTATTACTTTTATATTGTTTTCTTCTAATGTTTGTAGTCTATTTTCTATATCTGTTTTGTCATCGTCATCCATTGTTCCAAAAATTATTTTTAATCCCTTCCCTACTATGTTTATTAGTCCTCGTTTATGTATTATATGGTGGGGAATAATTGTTTCTAGTTTAACTTCTAAAGTATCTATTTCTTCCTTTTGAGTGATGTCTGGATTTGTTAATAAAATGTATTGTTCTTTTAATTCATTTACCAGTGTTTTGCATTCTGTTATGTTAATTATGTGTAAAAGAATATCGTATTCTTCAATAAGTTGGACTGTATCTAATTCTAGTGCAATAAATTCGGTATTTATTTTTGTAATTCTAATATTAATACTAGTCACTTGCGTGATTATGAAGAGAAACGTTGCTAATACTTGCGCTAACCTCATGTTCGATTTTTGCAAATTTCTTTTCTTTTCTAAACTGATCTTTGTGTAGTTTTTGTTGTCTAAGATGTGGTTTAATAATTATTTTTCTATTTGATATATCAATAACTTTAACTTTTCTATGTTTTGTTTTAGTTTTATCAAATTTTTCTGGGTTGTTGATTTTTGTGTAATTAGGGTTAATATTATGATCTTTTCGATTGATATTTTTTCTTTTCAGAATTTTATTTTTTGTATCTTCGATTCTTTTGAATATTATTTCATTGTCAGTTTTTCCTAAATGGATGTCTATAGGTTTTTCTCGTGTAGTTAGGTGAATAGTTTTGTTATAAATATTTAATGATTTGGTTACCAGGTCAAATATATTTTCTGTTTTTTGTAAGAGTCTGATGTGTTCATTGAGTGTACTGTGAAGACGTTCTATGTCTGAATTTCCAGTATGCCTATAAAGAGTTGAAAAGTGAATTGTTATTCCATTTTCTTGAAAGTAATTCTCGATAGAAAATGTTTGGAATGAAGGATCATTATCCAATGTAAAATTGTTAGGTGCTTTAGTGTAACTAAATATTTTTTCAAGAGCGTTAAGAATATCTTTTTGATTTTTTGTTTTTAATTTTTCTATTGAAGCAAACTTGCTGAATTTATCTATACATGTTAGATATTTGTTTTGATTGGGAAGTATCCATATGTCGATATGATAGTGGATATGTGGTCCAGAAGGAGTCTCTGTTTTTTCGAAAGGAAGTTTAATGGGGTTGCGTTCTATTTTTAAATTACATGTTTCACAATTGTTTATTATTTGTGTGATTATATTCTTTATATTTGGGTAATAATATTTTCTTTTGAGTTCTAGGTATAATTTTTCAATGCCTACGTGATTATATTCCAAATGGGTTTTTTGGATTATTTCTTCTATATCTAGTTTTTCAAATACGTCTTCGAGTATTGTATGTGTTCTGAGTAAATCTTGATTATTATTGTGAGTTTTCCAATAATTTTGAAATCTAAGGAATAGTTTATCGTCACTACAATATATAGCATTTTGTCGATTTACATCGATTTCTGATATTATGAGTTCAAAGTCTTTATCTTCAAAGTTATTTTTTATTATTTTTATTCTTCTTTTATTGAAGGGGAATGTTATCTCAGTTTTTTCAGACTCGCTGAGTTCAATAATTATTTGTCTAAGGAAGGTATTTAAAGGTTTTTCTGTTAGATAGATTAAATTACTACTGTCTGATTCGTTAGAATGTTTTGTTGAGATTAATTCCATTGCGTTTACTTCGTCTATTTTTATTCGAGACAGAGCGTCTGCTACTTTATTTTCTTTTCCTTGTATGTAGTCGATTTTAAAATCAAATTCTTCGAGTTTTATTTTCCATCTCTGAAGTTTTGAGTTAGGTTCTTTCAGATTTTGTAACCAGGCTAGTGGTCTATGATCTGTGAGAATTTTGAATCTTCTACCGTAAAGGTAATGGCGAAATTGTTTGGTTGCCCAAACGATAGCTAATAGTTCTTTCTCTATCGTGCTGTAATTACATTCATGGCGGTTTAGAGTTCTTGATGCGAAGCATAAAGGACCATGATTTTGACTTAATACTGCTCCTATAGCGAAGTTTGAAGCGTCTGTGGTTAGTAGGAATTCTTTTGAAAAGTCTGGATGTCTATTCATTAGATCATCTGACATAGTTAGTTTGAGTTTTTCGAAAGCTTCTTTATACTCTTTGTTAGTTATATCAATTTTTGTATCTTTCTTTAAGCAAAGGGTCATTGGTTTGATTATTTTGGCATAATCTTGTATAAATTTTCTGTAATAACCTGTGAGACCTAGGAATGATTGAATTTCTTTTATTGTTTTGGGAATGGGAAATTTCTGAATTGCGATAATTTTATTTGGATTAGGTTTAATGCCGTCTTTGGTAATAATATGGCCAAGGAATTCGCTTTCTTTTTTCATGAAATCACATTTGTTTAATGAAACTTTTAGGTTAACTTTAGATAATTGGGTAAATATTTTTTGTAATGAATCTACATGTTCTTCGAGTGATGTTGAAAATACGATTATATCGTCTAAGTAGACGTAACATATTTTGCCAACGTAGTCTTTTAAGACTTCGTTCATCATACGTTGAAAAGTTGCAGGTGCATTTTTTAGCCCAAATGGCATGCGGAGCCATTCGTAATGACCTGATAAAGTCGAAAAGGCAGTTTTTTCTCTGTCTTTTTCATTAACTTCTATCTGATGAAATCCTTTAGTTAGATCAAGTGTGCTAAAATAATTTGCTTTTCCTAACTTATCCAAAATATCGTCAATTAAAGGAATAGGATGTTTGTCTTCTTTTGTGGAATTATTTAATTTCCTGTAATCTATAACCATTCTCCATTCTTTATTGCCGTCTTTGTCCTCTTTCTTTGGGACGATCCATATAGGTGCGTTATATGGTGAAGTGCTAGGTTGTATTATTTTTTGTTCAAGTAATTCATTGATTTGTTTATTCACTTCTTTTTTATGCATTTCAGGGTATCTGTATATACGTGTGAATATAGGTTCTTCATTTGTAGTGGGTATACAATGTTTAACATGATTCGTGAAAGTTAAGTCGTTTCCTTTTTTATAAAATACTTCTTTGTGTTGTTTTAATATTTTTATTAATTCCTTTTTTTCTTCTTTATTCAAGTGATCAATTCTTTTATCGTCCAAATTCTCGACGTGATCAATAACTTGAGGTTCTAAAGTTTCTAAAGAATTTATTTCTTTTAGGTATTCTTGTTCTTCTTCTCGCGAGAAAAAGATTGGAATTTCTTGTTGGTTTATCTTTATTATTTTAGATTTGAAATCTATTGAAGCGTTATTTGGGTATAATATATTATTTCCTATTATCCCATCAAAGTTTCTGTTGAAATTGTATCATTGGAAAATACAATCTTCATTGACTGGTATTATAAATTTCTCTTTTGGTATAACTATTTCTTCTGTAATAAATATTGGGTTTCCTACTGTTTTAATTTCGACTGGAGGTTGTATTTTTCTAATTAAATTTTTTGGAGCTTTTTCTGAGTTTAATAGACTGTTAGTTGCTCCCGTGTCTATTAATAACCTTAAAATATTTTTATTTTTTTCTAATTTAATAAAGGGCAAATTTCCTCTGCCTGATTGTATGTTTCCGAGGCTGTATCCTGAAAATCCTCACTAGTTTCTTTGTTGTGGTTCACTTGTGCTCTTCTGAGTTGGCTAGATGTAGGGTCTACTTCCATTGATGTTGGTTTATAGTTCCGTGAAGGAGGTTTATAGTTTGGATTGTAGTTGTTTCCTTTATAGTTAGGATTGGGTGTGTTATAACTGAAAGGTGGTCGTATATGTATAGGGTTTCTGGGTGTAAAATGATTTTGGTTAGAAATTTGTGGGTTATTTTGTCTCTGTGGGGTGCAATTTGTCTGTCTTGGTAGTTGCTTATTTGGTTCATGTGATTTCTTAACAGGTTCTTCAAATTTGTCTGTAACAAAGCCTGCTTGGGTGAGTTCATGTAGAGCTTCCTGCAAAGTCTTTGGTTTTAAAGCGAAAAGTACAGTTCTCATATGAACTGGAAGTTTTTCTTTGAAGATGATTAATGCTGTAGAGTTATTATTTTCTATATCACTAGCTTTATTCTCTTGAAGAGATTTTTGATTAAGTTCACATAAATTCTTTTGGATATCGTTATAAAATTGTATAACACTACCTTTGTATATTGTTTGACGTAATCTATCATATAATTGCAATGATGACTCGAATCCACCAAAGTTATCTATTAATAGTTTTTTAATCTGAGACCAGTTTTTTAAATGCGCATGTATTTCTATGCATCTTTTGGCCCTACCTATCATTTTGGATTTTAATATATTGATGCACATAAGTTGACTTTCGTCGTCATATTTCTCTAGTGTCGGAATTATTCCGTCTACATTCGCGAAGAAAGTGTACAAGTCTTCACGTCGTCCGTCAAAAGTACTGAGTTTCTCTATGTATTTGAGAGGGTCTAGTGTTAAGGTTAATTTAGTAGCCATTTCTGTATCTAACTTAATTCTAGACAATGTTTCTATAGAATTACTTAAAGAATTATTCTTACTCTTAATATACGATGCTGTCTCTGGTTCTGATGATTCTTCTTCGTCTGAAAATCTGGGATATGGTTTGCTGCTGCTGTTCTTTTTGGTGAATTTCTTTAAAGCGTTTACTGATTTTTTCATTTGGCTTTTGCAGTTATTCTTCCTTCTATAGGTTTCTTGACATTACCATATTCATTGGGGTGAGTCAATAGAATTAACTGAATTGGTTTAGAATTTTTTAAGTGTTCTAATAACTTATGTGTTTGTTCACTTTGAATATATTGTTTTTAAGTTTTATTATCTCGCGTATCCTTTTTGTAGGATCTTTGTACGATAATAATTTCACTTGTTTAAATATAAATGAACTTAACGAACGGTTTTACAAAAGTTTATAATCGATTTGACTTTTATTAATCCCTTTTCACGGGTAAATCACGATTTATTTAAAACTTTTTTAGGTTGTTATTTGCGGATATCATGAAATATACATTGATATCCTACCGACTGCGCCAATTATAAGTGCTGGTATAATTAAACACTTTTTAAAAAAGATTAATCCCAATGGGATGTTCTTTATTTGGAATCGTCTGTTTACTTTGGGGGTAACTTAAGATCTGATCTGAGCGTCGCAGACGACTCAGTTTTTATAACTTAATAACTAGAAACTAGGAATGCGTACGTGCTGAAAGTCATATACTCTATTTCTTAAAAGTCACGTACGTTTTAATTACTTATTTTAGTGTTTGGTATTTCGTTCCGCTATTGCATGTGTTTAAAAAATGCGTTCTTTGGGAGATGCTGGTTTCAATGTTATAACTTATATATATATATATATTTCATGGTGACTACCTTTCATAGCCGGCATTTCGAGATATGTTCGACGCTGTATACATACAGCACCCGAAGTTGGGTGAAGTCGAAAAGTTATTCCATTGCCGTTGCAAAACAAGAGGTGACGCGTCAAGGACTGTTAACCAGTTTCCTTTGACCAACTCAAGTTTTTCTTTCGCTTGGGAAGCTTTACGCAGTACTTATGAAAATACGCGTATACTTGTCAACAATCAAGTAAAAAATCTCTTTAATTTGCCTATGGCACAAGATGAATCCGCTAAATCTCTTCGAACATTACAATGTAAAATCAATGATTCCTTAACTTCCCTTAAAGTACACAATATCAGCACTGAAAATTGGGACCCCATACTTGTCTTCGCTTGCGCAAATAAATTTCCCAGAAACACGCTCGCCCTCTGGGAACAATCTTTAGAAGATCCCACCAAAGTTCCAACATGGACACAATTAGACAAATTCTTAAGTTCTCGTTTCCAGACTCTGGAGTCCATCTCGGACACCACTTCCTCAAAGTCCTCGGCAACAAACCAACAAACATCTCGAAAATTTTTTCAAAAACCTAACAAAGTGAACACTTTTCTTGCGAAGGCGGGAGGATCCAAGTGTAAGATCTGCTCAGCAGCCCATTCTATCTATGAATGTCCAAAGTTTTCTGCAATGCCTGTCTCTTCGAGAATCGAAGCAGTACGTCAGCACAAAATGTGCAATAATTGCTTAGGCACCAGTCACTCCAAATCCTCTTGCTCTAGCAAGTATTTTTGTAGTTATTGCAAGAAACGTCATCACACGTTACTCCACATTACAACTAGTTAAAGCAATTCTAAAGTACAGTCCACATCTCAACCTACATTTGCAAATGATTCTCAGATGTCTGCCTCTATGGTGACTACTCATAAAAAAGTTTTGTTGGCCAATGCACTTGTTGGTATTGTAGGAGCGGAAACGGAACACGTAGTCAGAGCTCTTATCGATCCTGGTTCTGAAATTTCTGAAAATTTTTTGGTTTTCAGTTATTATCTCTCTTTCGAGATTATTTATCGATTCATAAAGTGTTTTTTCACTTTTGAAAATTGTTGTCGAGTTTTTCCAACATTTTTAAACTCAATTGAAAACTTTTTCGTTTTCAGTCATTATCTCTCTTTTGAGATTATTTATCAATTCTTTCAATACCTTTTCGCTTGTGAAAATTGTTGTCGAGTTTTTCCAACATTTTCAAACTCAATTGAAAATTTTTTGGTTTTCAGTTATTATCTCTCTTTTGAGATTATTTATCGATTCATAAAGTGTTTTTTCACTTTTGAAAATTGTTGTCGAGTTTTTAAAACATTTTCAAACTCAATTGAAAACTTTTTCGTTTTCAGTCA
The DNA here is from genome assembly GCA_958431115.1 of Syrphus vitripennis. Lineage (NCBI taxonomy): Eukaryota > Metazoa > Arthropoda > Insecta > Diptera > Syrphidae > Syrphus > Syrphus vitripennis. The sequence continues at coordinate 72,183,950 of OY288108.1, forward strand.
TTATCTCTCTTTTGAGATTATTTATCAATTCTTTCAATACCTTTTCGCTTGTGAAAATTGTTGTCGAGTTCTTCCAACATTTTCAAACTCAATTGAAAATTTTTTGGTTTTCAGTTGTTATCTCCTCTTTGAGATTAATTATTACTTCATAAAGTGTGTTTTGGCTTTTCGAAAATTGTTGTCGATCTTTTCCAACATTTTCAAACTCAATTGAAAACTTTTTCGTTTTCAGTTGTTATCTCCTCTTTGAGATTAATTATTACTTCATAAAGTGCTTTTTCGCTTTTCGAAAATTATTGTCGATCTTTTTCCAACATTTTCAAACATTGAAAACTTTTTCGTTTTCAGTTGTTACCTCCTCTTTGAGATTAATTATTACTTCATAAAGTGTTTTTTCGCTTTTCGAAAACTGTTGTCGATCTTTTCCAACATTTTCAAACTCCATTGAAAACTTTTTCGTTTTCAGTTGTTATCTCCTCTTTGAGATTAATTATTACTTCATAAAGTGATTTATCGATTTTCGAAAATTGTTGTCGATCTTTTCCAACATTTTCAAACTCAATTGAAAACTTTTTCGTTTTCAGTTGTTATCTCCTCTTTGAGATTAATTATTACTTCATAAAGTGTTTTTTTCGCTTTTCGAAAATTGTTGTCGATCTTTTCCAACATTTTCAAACTCAATTGAAAACTTTTTCGTTTTCAGTTGTTATCTCCTCTTTGAGATTAATTATTACTTCATAAAGTGTTTTATCGATTTTCGAAAATTGTTGTCGAGTTTTTCCAACATTTTCAAACTCAATTGAAAACTTTTTCGTTTTCTGTCATTATCTCTCTTTTGAGATTATTTATCAATTCTTTCAATACCTTTTCGCTTGTGAAAATTGTTGTCGAGTTTTTCCAACATTTTCAAACTCAATTGAAATTTTTTTGGTTTTCAGTTATTATCTCTCTTTTGAGATTATTTATCGATTCATAAAGTGTTTTTTCACTTTTGAAAATTGTTGTCGAGTTTTTAAAACATTTTCAAACTCAATTGAAAACTTTTTCGTTTTCAGTCATTATCTCTCTTTTCAGATTATTTATCAATTCTTTCAATACCTTTTCGCTTGTGAAAATTGTTGTCGAGTTTTTCCAACATTTTCAAACTCAATTGAAAATTTTTTGGTTTTCAGTTGTTATCTCCTCTTTGAGATTAATTATTACTTCATAAAGTGTGTTTTGGCTTTTCGAAAATTGTTGTCGATCTTTTCCAACATTTTCAAACTCAATTGAAAACTTTTTCGTTTTCAGTTGTTATCTCCTCTTTGAGATTAATTATTACTTCATAAAGTGCTTTTTCGCTTTTCGAAAATTGTTGTCGATCTTTTTCCAACATTTTCAAACTTTGACAACTTTTTCGTTTTCAGTTGTTAACTCCTCTTTGAGATTAATTATTACTTCACAAAGTGTTTATCGATTTTCGAAAATTGTTGTCGATCTTTTCCAACATTTTCAAACTCAATTGAAAACTTTTTCGTTTTCAGTTGTTATCTCCTCTTTGAGATTAATTATTACTTCATAAAGTGTTTTATCGATTTTCGAAAATTGTTGTCGATCTTTTCCAACATTTTCAAACTCAATTGGATACTTTTTCGTTTTCAGTTATTATCTCTCTTTTGAGAGTATTTATCGATTTTTTAAGTGTTTTTTTTTTCACTTTTGAAAATTGTTGTCGAGTCTTTTCCAACATTTTTATACTCAATTGAAAACTTTTTCGTTTTCAGTCTCTATCTCCCCTTTAAAATTACTTATTAATTCATACAGTGCTTTCTCGTTTTTCGAAAATTGTTGTCGAGTTTTTTCCAACATTTTCAAATTCAATTGAGAACCTTTTTTTGTTTTCAATTGATTCCTTATTCTCGCTGGGTTGTTTATTCCCCAAGTTGCCTTTCTCTCTGTACAAGGCTATTTTCGGCTTCCTTTGGATCTCAAGGATTTCTTTTTGGAATTCGCTCCTTAAAATCATTTACTTGTCTTGATTTTCTTTTTCTTTTTATACTATTCATTCTTGAATCCGATTCCTTTTGAGCCTTTTTGGCATTCTCCTGATAACGATTAACATAATCATGTCTGTCTTAGACGATTTAATTATTGCCACGGATATGCTGGTAAAGTTTCACTCAGCTGCTAAAGAGGTAACTGAATAGAACCACACACTCATGACTTTGGAAGCGAGGAAGACCGAGTTAAAAGATTTGTGGCAGGAAGTCAAGGAGAAATATTCGGATTGTGCTCGCTTTCGACCTGCTAATAAGGGAGAAATCTTGGACATGGATGTCATTGAATCCAAATATAAAACTTGTAATGATACTTACATAAGTTGCTTAGCTCTCTTTTTAGAGCTTCAAGACAAATTAAAACCTTCTGTTCATACAGATTCCAAACGCACTTCCGCTGTTGATATTCCTCCTCTTAAATCCTCCTCGTCTCACTGTATCAAACTACCTCCTTGTGATACCGATATATTTCATGGTGACTACCTTTCATGGCCGGCATTTCGAGATATGTTCGACGCTGTATACATACAGCACCCGAAGTTGGGTGAAGTCGAAAAGTTATTCCATCTCCGTTGCAAAACAAGAGGTGACGCGTCAAGGACTGTTAACCAGTTTCCTTTGACCAACTCAAGTTTTTCTTTCGCTTGGGAAGCTTTACGCAGTACTTATGAAAATACGCGTATAGGTACTTGTCAACAATCAAGTAAAAAATCTCTTTAATTTGCCTATGGCACAAGATGAATCCGCTAAATCTCTTCGAACATTACAATGTAAAATCAATGATTCCTTAACTTCCCTTAAAGTACACAATATCAGCACTGAAAATTGGGACCCCATACTTGTCTTCGCTTGCGCAAATAAATTGCCCAGAAACACGCTCGCCCTCTGGGAACAATCTTTAGAAGATCCCACCAAAGTTCCAACATGGAAACAATTAGACAAATTCTTAAGTTCTCGTTTCCAGACTCTGGAGTCCATCTCGGACACCACTTCCTCAAAGTCCTCGGCAACAAACCAACAAACATCTCGAAAATTTTTTCAAAAACCTAACAAAGTGAACACTTTTCTTGCGAAGGCGGGAGGATCCAAGTGTAAGATCTGCTCAGCAGCACATTCTATCTATGAATGTCCAAAGTTTTCTGCAATGCCTGTCTCTTCGAGAATCGAAGCAGTACGTCAGCACAAAATGTGCAATAGTTGCTTAGGCACCAGTCACTCCAAATCCTCTTGCTCTAGCAAGTATTTTTGTAGTTATTGCAAGAAACGTCATCACACGTTACTCCACATTACAACTAGTTAAAGCAATTCTAAAGTACAGTCCACATCTCAACCTACATTTGCAAATGATTCTCAGATGTCTGCCTCTATGGTGACTACTCATAAAAAAGTTTTGTTGGCCAATGCACTTGTTGGTATTGTAGGAGCGGAAACGGAACACGTAGTCAGAGCTCTTATCGATCCTGGTTCTGAAATTTCTGAAAATTTTTTGGTTTTCAGTTATTATCTCTCTTTCGAGATTATTTATCGATTCATAAAGTGTTTTTTCACTTTTGAAAATTGTTGTCGAGTTTTTCCAACATTTTTAAACTCAATTGAAAACTTTTTCGTTTTCAGTCATTATCTCTCTTTTGAGATTATTTATCAATTCTTTCAATACCTTTTCGCTTGTGAAAATTGTTGTCGAGTTTTTCCAACATTTTCAAACTCAATTGAAAATTTTTTGGTTTTCAGTTATTATCTCTCTTTTGAGATTATTTATCGATTCATAAAGTGTTTTTTCACTTTTGAAAATTGTTGTCGAGTTTTTAAAACATTTTCAAACTCAATTGAAAACTTTTTCGTTTTCAGTCATTATCTCTCTTTTGAGATTATTTATCAATTCTTTCAATACCTTTTCGCTTGTGAAAATTGTTGTCGAGTTCTTCCAACATTTTCAAACTCAATTGAAAATTTTTTGGTTTTCAGTTGTTATCTCCTCTTTGAGATTAATTATTACTTCATAAAGTGTGTTTTGGCTTTTCGAAAATTGTTGTCGATCTTTTCCAACATTTTCAAACTCAATTGAAAACTTTTTCGTTTTCAGTTGTTATCTCCTCTTTGAGATTAATTATTACTTCATAAAGTGCTTTTTCGCTTTTCGAAAATTATTGTCGATCTTTTTCCAACATTTTCAAACATTGAAAACTTTTTCGTTTTCAGTTGTTACCTCCTCTTTGAGATTAATTATTACTTCATAAAGTGTTTTTTCGCTTTTCGAAAACTGTTGTCGATCTTTTCCAACATTTTCAAACTCCATTGAAAACTTTTTCGTTTTCAGTTGTTATCTCCTCTTTGAGATTAATTATTACTTCATAAAGTGATTTATCGATTTTCGAAAATTGTTGTCGATCTTTTCCAACATTTTCAAACTCAATTGAAAACTTTTTCGTTTTCAGTTGTTATCTCCTCTTTGAGATTAATTATTACTTCATAAAGTGTTTTTTTCGCTTTTCGAAAATTGTTGTCGATCTTTTCCAACATTTTCAAACTCAATTGAAAACTTTTTCGTTTTCAGTTGTTATCTCCTCTTTGAGATTAATTATTACTTCATAAAGTGTTTTATCGATTTTCGAAAATTGTTGTCGAGTTTTTCCAACATTTTCAAACTCAATTGAAAACTTTTTCGTTTTCTGTCATTATCTCTCTTTTGAGATTATTTATCAATTCTTTCAATACCTTTTCGCTTGTGAAAATTGTTGTCGAGTTTTTCCAACATTTTCAAACTCAATTGAAATTTTTTTGGTTTTCAGTTATTATCTCTCTTTTGAGATTATTTATCGATTCATAAAGTGTTTTTTCACTTTTGAAAATTGTTGTCGAGTTTTTAAAACATTTTCAAACTCAATTGAAAACTTTTTCGTTTTCAGTCATTATCTCTCTTTTCAGATTATTTATCAATTCTTTCAATACCTTTTCGCTTGTGAAAATTGTTGTCGAGTTTTTCCAACATTTTCAAACTCAATTGAAAATTTTTTGGTTTTCAGTTGTTATCTCCTCTTTGAGATTAATTATTACTTCATAAAGTGTGTTTTGGCTTTTCGAAAATTGTTGTCGATCTTTTCCAACATTTTCAAACTCAATTGAAAACTTTTTCGTTTTCAGTTGTTATCTCCTCTTTGAGATTAATTATTACTTCATAAAGTGCTTTTTCGCTTTTCGAAAATTGTTGTCGATCTTTTTCCAACATTTTCAAACTTTGACAACTTTTTCGTTTTCAGTTGTTAACTCCTCTTTGAGATTAATTATTACTTCACAAAGTGTTTATCGATTTTCGAAAATTGTTGTCGATCTTTTCCAACATTTTCAAACTCAATTGAAAACTTTTTCGTTTTCAGTTGTTATCTCCTCTTTGAGATTAATTATTACTTCATAAAGTGTTTTATCGATTTTCGAAAATTGTTGTCGATCTTTTCCAACATTTTCAAACTCAATTGGATACTTTTTCGTTTTCAGTTATTATCTCTCTTTTGAGAGTATTTATCGATTTTTTAAGTGTTTTTTTTTTCACTTTTGAAAATTGTTGTCGAGTCTTTTCCAACATTTTTATACTCAATTGAAAACTTTTTCGTTTTCAGTCTCTATCTCCCCTTTAAAATTACTTATTAATTCATACAGTGCTTTCTCGTTTTTCGAAAATTGTTGTCGAGTTTTTTCCAACATTTTCAAATTCAATTGAGAACCTTTTTTTGTTTTCAATTGATTCCTTATTCTCGCTGGGTTGTTTATTCCCCAAGTTGCCTTTCTCTCTGTACAAGGCTATTTTCGGCTTCCTTTGGATCTCAAGGATTTCTTTTTGGAATTCGCTCCTTAAAATCATTTACTTGTCTTGATTTTCTTTTTCTTTTTATACTATTCATTCTTGAATCCGATTCCTTTTGAGCCTTTTTGGCATTCTCCTGATAACGATTAACATAATCATGTCTGTCTTAGACGATTTAATTATTGCCACGGATATGCTGGTAAAGTTTCACTCAGCTGCTAAAGAGGTAACTGAATAGAACCACACACTCATGACTTTGGAAGCGAGGAAGACCGAGTTAAAAGATTTGTGGCAGGAAGTCAAGGAGAAATATTCGGATTGTGCTCGCTTTCGACCTGCTAATAAGGGAGAAATCTTGGACATGGATGTCATTGAATCCAAATATAAAACTTGTAATGATACTTACATAAGTTGCTTAGCTCTCTTTTTAGAGCTTCAAGACAAATTAAAACCTTCTGTTCATACAGATTCCAAACGCACTTCCGCTGTTGATATTCCTCCTCTTAAATCCTCCTCGTCTCACTGTATCAAACTACCTCCTTGTGATACCGATATATTTCATGGTGACTACCTTTCATGGCCGGCATTTCGAGATATGTTCGACGCTGTATACATACAGCACCCGAAGTTGGGTGAAGTCGAAAAGTTATTCCATCTCCGTTGCAAAACAAGAGGTGACGCGTCAAGGACTGTTAACCAGTTTCCTTTGACCAACTCAAGTTTTTCTTTCGCTTGGGAAGCTTTACGCAGTACTTATGAAAATACGCGTATAGGTACTTGTCAACAATCAAGTAAAAAATCTCTTTAATTTGCCTATGGCACAAGATGAATCCGCTAAATCTCTTCGAACATTACAATGTAAAATCAATGATTCCTTAACTTCCCTTAAAGTACACAATATCAGCACTGAAAATTGGGACCCCATACTTGTCTTCGCTTGCGCAAATAAATTGCCCAGAAACACGCTCGCCCTCTGGGAACAATCTTTAGAAGATCCCACCAAAGTTCCAACATAGAAACAATTAGACAAATTCTTAAGTTCTCGTTTCCAGACTCTGGAGTCCATCTCGGACACCACTTCCTCAAAGTCCTCGGCAACAAACCAACAAACATCTCGAAAATTTTTTCAAAAACCTAACAAAGTGAACACTTTTCTTGCGAAGGCGGGAGGATCCAAGTGTAAGATCTGCTCAGCAGCACATTCTATCTATGAATGTCCAAAGTTTTCTGCAATGCCTGTCTCTTCGAGAATCGAAGCAGTACGTCAGCACAAAATGTGCAATAGTTGCTTAGGCACCAGTCACTCCAAATCCTCTTGCTCTAGCAAGTATTTTTGTAGTTATTGCAAGAAACGTCATCACACGTTACTCCACATTACAACTAGTTAAAGCAATTCTAAAGTACAGTCCAAATCTCAACCTACATTTGCAAATGATTCTCAGATGTCTGCCTCTATGGTGACTACTCATAAAAAAGTTTTGTTGGCCAATGCCCTTGTTGGTATTGTAGGAGCGGAAACGGAACACGTAGTCAGAGCTCTTATCGATCCTGGTTCTGAAATTTCTGAAAATTTTTTGGTTTTCAGTTATTATCTCTCTTTCGAGATTATTTATCGATTCATAAAGTGTTTTTTCACTTTTGAAAATTGTTGTCGAGTTTTTCCAACATTTTCAAACTCAATTGAAAACTTTTTCGTTTTCAGTCATTATCTCTCTTTTGAGATTATTTATCAATTCTTTCAATACCTTTTCGCTTGTGAAAATTGTTGTCGAGTTTTTCCAACATTTTCAAACTCAATTGAAAATTTTTTGGTTTTCAGTTATTATCTCTCTTTTGAGATTATTTATCGATTCATAAAGTGTTTTTTCACTTTTGAAAATTGTTGTCGAGTTTTTAAAACATTTTCAAACTCAATTGAAAACTTTTTCGTTTTCAGTCATTATCTCTCTTTTGAGATTATTTATCAATTCTTTCAATACCTTTTCGCTTGTGAAAATTGTTGTCGAGTTCTTCCAACATTTTCAAACTCAATTGAAAATTTTTTGGTTTTCAGTAGTTATCTCCTCTTTGAGATTAATTATTACTTCATAAAGTGTGTTTTGGCTTTTCGAAAATTGTTGTCGATCTTTTCCAACATTTTCAAACTCAATTGAAAACTTTTTCGTTTTCAGTTGTTATCTCCTCTTTGAGATTAATTATTACTTCATAAAGTGCTTTTTCGCTTTTCGAAAATTGTTGTCGATCTTTTTCCAACATTTTCAAACATTGAAAACTTTTTCGTTTTCAGTTGTTATCTCCTCTTTGAGATTAATTATTACTTCATAAAGTGTTTTTTTCGCTTTTCGAAAACTGTTGTCGATCTTTTCCAACATTTTCAAACTCAATTGAAAACTTTTTCGTTTCCTCTTTGATATTATTTATTACTTCATAAAGTGTTTTATCGATTTTCGAAAATTGTTGTCGATCTTTTCCAACATTTTCAAACTCAATTGAAAACTTTTTCGTTTTCAGTTGTTATCTCCTCTTTGAGATTAATTATTACTTCATAAAGTGTTTTTTTCGCTTTTCGAAAATTGTTGTCGATCTTTTCCAGCATTTTCAAACTCAATTGAAAACTTTTTCGTTTTCAGTTGTTATCTCCTCTTTGAGATTAATTATTACTTCATAAAGTGTTTTATCGATTTTCGAAAATTGTTGTCGAGTTTTTCCAACATTTTCAAACTCAATTGAAAACTTTTTCGGTTTCTGTCATTATCTCTCATTTGAGATTATTTATCAATTCTTTCAATACCTTTTCCCTTGTGAAAATTGTTGTCGAGTTTTTCCAACATTTTCAAACTCAATTGAAATTTTTTTGGTTTTCAGTTATTCATGTCGATTATGGAATCCGAAAAATTTTATTCCCCGTGGGTCCACTCGATTCACATATCACTCACGTCCGCGGTAAACATCTATTAGTCAATCCGGCGGAAGAGCTTCCTTATCGATTTATTAATCTACCTTATCATTTCCGAACTTTCATATCGACTCTGTCAGTTTCTGACATTTAACCGTCAGAAGTTAAAAAAAGTCAAGTGAAAAGTGTAAACAAATTCAAAAAGCGAAAAAATTTATTTATTTAAAAGACAAAAGTATCGGGATGGATTCAATTGCCTTTTTTTAAATTTTCGAGATCAATCGGCCAGGAGAAGAAGAACAGAAATACGCAGTATGACACAAAGTCCTTACGAAATTCCAGATGCCCAGTAAGTAGGGAACTATAACTTTGCTCAACAGTCTTTGTTTTTTTTATGTAAAATATTTGATGCTCCTTCTTAAACCATTAAAAGAAGTTTCCAAAAATGTACTAACCATATTTGTAGGACAAGCCGTCCCACAGATACACACAAAACCTTTTTACTCTTCATACTTTTTAGAAAATCGAACATTAAAATCGGAAAAGGTTTTGGGCTATATGCATGTGGTGCGGCTCGTCCTGGAAACATGGTTGATACCTCTTTGCAATAAGCACATAAAACATAATGCTTTTAAAAGAAGCCACAAAACATTTTACGTATCAGCAGTCGTATGATTTAGATTTATTAGGTACATTTAGTTAGGTACACTCCAAAAAAATTTTGATCTTTCTTCATCATGGCAAAAATGAAGAAAATTTTTGGCAATGTCGGGCTGCCTCTTCTTGTTCTTTTTCTGAAAAATACAAACTATATAATTTTACTATTTTATACTTTAATATTTTCATTTACTTTTTAATGTTCTCCATGTTTCTTCGCTAAAATTCTTCAGGTAATGAACGAATCCGACTGAATTTGGGCGCGGATTTGAAATGTCAAAAGTTGTATGGCGGGTGAATGGGATGAGTATTTAGTAATACTCTTTTTTTTGAACTACCCTACCGATATTCTGTCAAATTTTCACGAGCGGATTTTGTAATAGTAAAAAATGAAAAACTCAGTTGGACTCCCCCCGCAGACCATTCATCGGATTCTGTAATCGAGGTGATTATCTCTCTTTTGAGATTATTTATCGATTCTTTCAATACCTTTTCGCTTGTGAAAATTGTTGTCGAGTTTTTCCAACATTTTCAAACTCAATTGAAAATTTTTTGGTTTTCAGTTATTCACCTCGATTACAGAATCCGAAAAATTTTATTCCCGCGAACTTGACTCGATCCACACTTAACTCACTTACGCGATAAATAACAATCATAAAATCCGCAAGAAGATCTACATTACCGTTTCTTAAAACTTCCTTATCATTTTCAAACTTTCTTATCGATGCTGAAAGTTTTTGACCTTAAATTGGTATGTGAACGCTAAATTTCCTAGTTCGAGTCACGACTCTCTTGTTTGGGTGCATGCCTGTACTAAAAATCGCTATACGATAATGGAGACAGAAACACAAGAATGCTTGGTATGGATATTTGTACTGAACACCAATAAAATTAATTAATTAATTATTTAATGACAATTTTACCATTTTCTCGAATTGGAATCTATTTGTTGTTCTTTTTCTGCAAAAACATCAAAACTATAATCTAAAACTCAAATGTTAAACTTACTTTTTCAAGCTTTCCATTTTTGTATTTTGTTGCATACGCAACAACTTTAGTGCAGATTTGAAATGCCAACATTTATATGAAGTTCGGATGGACTGAGTATTTCATAATCGAATAAAATTTCAACTACGTTACCGACACTTATGAAGGTTCTTGCGACGGATTCTCTAATAGTAAAAACTGAAAAAAAATGTCGGAAGCCATCCGCAGACCATTCATCGGATTCTGTAATCGAGGTGATTATCTCTCTTTTGAGATTATTTATCGAATCATAAAGTGTTTTTTCACTTTTGAAAATTGTTGTCGAGTTTTTAAAACATTTTCAAATTCAATTGAAAACTTTTTCGTTTTCAGTCATTATCTCTCTTTTGAGATTATTTATCAATTCTTTCAATACCTTTTCGCTTGTGAAAATTTTTTCCAACATTTTCAAACTCAACTAAAATTTTTTTGGTTTTCAATTGTTATCTAATCTTTGAGATTAATTATTACTTCATAAAGTGTTTATCGATTTTCGAAAATTGTTGTCGATCTTTTCCAACATTTTCAAACTCAATTGAAAACTTTTTCGTTTTCAGTTGTTATCTCCTCTTTGAGATTAATTATTACTTCATAAAGTGTTTTATCGATTTTCGAAAATTGTTGTCGATCTTTTCCAACATTTTCAAACTCAATTGGAAACTTTTTCGTTTTCAGTTATTATCTCTCTTTTGAGAGTATTTATCGATTCTTTAAGTGTTTTTTTTTCACTTTTGAAAATTGTTGTCGCGTCTTTTCCAACATTTTCATACTCAATTGAAAACTTTTTCGTTTTCAGTCTCTATCTCCTCTTTAAAATTACTTATTAATTCATACAGTGCTTTCTCGTTTTTCGAAAATCGTTGTCGAGTTTTTTCCAACATTTTCAAATTCAATTAGGAACTTTTTTTGTTTTCAATTGATTCCTTATACTCGCTGGGTTGTTTATTCCCCAAGTTGCCTTTCTCTCTGTACAAGGCTATTTTCGGCTTCCTTTGGATCTCAAGGATTTCTTTTTGGAATTCGCTCCTTAAAATCATTTACTTGTCTTGATTTTCTTTTTTTTCATACTATTCATTCTTGAATCCGATTCCTTTTGAGCTTTTTTGGCATTCTCCTGATTACGATTAACTTAATCATGTCTGTCTTAGACGATTTAATTATTGCCACGGATATGCTGGTAAAGTTTCACTCAGCTGCTAAAGAGGTAACTGAATAGAACCACACACTCATGACTTTGGAAGCGAGGAAGACCGAGTTAAAAGATTTGTGGCAGGAAGTCAAGGAGAAATATTCGGATTGTGCTCGCTTTCGACCTGCTAATAAGGGAGAAATCTTGGACATGGATGTCATTGAATCCAAATATAAAACTTGTAATGATACTTACATAAGTTGCTTAGCTCTCTTTTTAGAGCTTCAAGACAAATTAAAACCTTCTGTTCATACAGATTCCAAACGCACTTCCGCTGTTGATATTCCTCCTCTTAAATCCTCCTCGTCTCACTGTATCAAACTACCTCCTTGTGATACCGATATATTTCATGGTGACTACCTTTCATGGCCGGCATTTCGAGATATGTTCGACGCTGTATACATACAGCACCCGAAGTTGGGTGAAGTCGAAAAGTTATTCCATCTCCGTTGCAAAACAAGAGTTGACGTGTCAAGGACTGTTAACCAGTTTCCTTTGACCAACTCAAGTTTTTCTTTCGCTTGGGAAGCTTTACGCAGTACTTATGAAAATACGCGTATACTTGTCAACAATCAAGTAAAAAATCTCTTTAATTTGCCTATGGCATAAGATGAATCCGCTAAATCTCTTCGAACATTACAATGTAAAATCAATTATTCCTTAACTGCCCTTAAAGTACACAATGTCAGCACTGAAAATTTGGACCCCATACTTGTCTTCGCTTGCGCAAATAAATTGCCCAGAAACACGCTCGCCCTCTGGCAACAATCTTAAGAAGATCCCACCAAAGTTCCAACATGGAAACAATTAGACAAATTCTTAAGTTCTCGTTTCCAGACTCTAGAGTCCATCTCGGACACTTCCTCAAAGTCCTCGGCAACAAACCAACAAACATCTCGAAAAAATTTTCAAAAACCTAACAAAGTGAACACTTTTCTTGCGAAGGCGGGAGGATCCAAGTGTAAGATCTGCTCAGGAACCCATTCTATTTATGAATGTCCAAAGTTTTCTGCAATGCCTGTCACTTCGAGAATCGAAGCAGTACGTCAGCACAAAATGTGCAATAATTGCTTAGGCACCAGTCACTCCAAATCCTCTTGCTCTAGCAAGTATTTTTGTAGTTATTGCAAGAAACGTCATCACACGTTACTCCACAACTAGTTAAAGCAATTCTAAAGTACAGTCCACATCTCAACCTACATTTGCAAATGATTCTCAGATGTCTGCCTCTTCGCAGCCATTTATTCCTCAATCAACCGTTCAAAATTATATGGTGACTACTCATAAAAAAGTTTTGTTGGCCAATGCCCTTGTTGGTATTGTAGGAGCGGAAACGGAACACGTAGTCAGAGCTCTTATCGATAATGGTTCTGAAATTTCTGAAAATTTTTTGGTTTTCAGTTATTATCTCTCTTTCGAGATTATTTATCGATTCATAAAGTGTTTTTTCACTTTTGAAAATTGTTGTCAAGTTTTTCCAACATTTTCAAACTCAATTGAAAACTTTTTCGTTTTCAGTCATTATCTCTCTTTAGAGATTATTTATCAATTCTTTCAATACCTTTTCGCTTGTGAAAATTGTTGTCGAGTTCTTCCAACATTTTCAAACTCAATTGAAAATTTTTTGGTTTTCAGTTATTATCTCTCTTTTGAGATTATTTATCGATTCATAAAGTGTTTTTTCACTTTTGAAAATTGTTGTCGAGTTTTTAAAACATTTTCAAACTCAATTGAAAACTTTTTCGTTTTCAGTCATTATCTCTCTTTTGAGATTATTTATCAATTCTTTCAATACCTTTTCGCTTGTGAAAATTGTTGTCGAGTTCTTCCAACATTTTCAAACTCAATTGAAAATTTTTTGGTTTTCAGTTGTTATCTCCTCTTTGAGATTAATTATTACTTCATAAAGTGTGTTTTGGCTTTTCGAAAATTGTTGTCGATCTTTTCCAACATTTTCAAACTCAATTGAAAACTTTTTCGTTTTCAGTTGTTATCTCCTCTTTGAGATTAATTATTACTTCATAAAGTGCTTTTTCGCTTTTCGAAAATTGTTGTCGATCTTTTTCCAACATTTTCAAACATTGAAAACTTTTTCGTTTTCAGTTGTTATCTCCTCTTTGAGATTAATTATTACTTCATAAAGTGTTTTTTTCGCTTTTCGAAAACTGTTGTCGATCTTTTCCAACATTTTCAAACTCAATTGAAAACTTTTTCGTTTCCTCTTTGAGATTAATTATTACTTCATAAAGTGTTTTATCGATTTTCGAAAATTGTTGTCGATCTTTTCCAACATTTTCAAACTCAATTGAAAACTTTTTCGTTTTCAGTTGTTATCTCCTCTTTGAGATTAATTATTACTTCATAAAGTGTTTTTTTCGCTTTTCGAAAATTGCTGTCGATCTTTTCCAGCATTTTCAAACTCAATTGAAAACTTTTTCGTTTTCAGTTGTTATCTCCTCTTTGAGATTAATTATTACTTCATAAAGTGTTTTATCGATTTTCGAAAATTGTTGTCGAGTTTTTCCAACATTTTCAAACTCAATTGAAAACTTTTTCGGTTTCTGTCATTATCTCTCTTTTGAGATTATTTATCAATTCTTTCAATACCTTTTCGCTTGTGAAAATTGTTGTCGAGTTTTTCCAACATTTTCAAACTCAATTGAAATTTTTTTGGTTTTTAGTTATTATCTCTCTTTTGAGATTATTTATCGATTCATAAAGTGTTTTTTCACTTTTGAAAATTGTTGTCGAGTTTTTAAAACATTTTCAAACTCAATTGAAAACTTTTTCGTTTTCAGTCATTATCTCTCTTTTGAGATTATTTATCAATTCTTTCAATACCTTTTCGCTTGTGAAAATTGTTGTCGAGTTTTTCCAACATTTTCAAACTCAATTGAAAATTTTTTGGTTTTCAGTTATTCACCTCGATTACAGAATCCGAAAAATTTTATTCCCGCGAACTTGACTCGATCCACACTCAACTCACTTACGCGATAAATAACAATCATAAAATCCGCAAGAAGATCTACATTACCGTTTCTTAAAACTTCCTTATCATTTTCAAACTTTCTTATCGATGCTGAAAGTTTTTGACCTTAAATTGGTATGTGAACCCTAAATTTCCTAGTTCGAGTCACGACTCTCTTGTTTGGGTGCATGCCTGTACTAAAAATCGCTATACGATAATGGAGACAGAAACACAAGAATGCTTGGTATGGATATTTGTACTGAACACCAATAAAATTAATTAATTAATTATTTAATGACAATTTTACCATTTTCTCGAATTGGAATCTATTTGTTGTTCTTTTTCTGCAAAAACATCAAAACTATAATCTAAAACTCAAATGTTAAACTTACTTTTTCAAGCTTTCCATTTTTGTATTTTGTTGCATATGCAACAACTTTAGTGCAGATTTGAAATGCCAACATTTATTTAAAGTTCGGATGGACTGAGTATTTCATAATCGAATAAAATTTCAACTACGTTACCGACATTTATGAAGGTTCTTGCGACGGATTCTCTAATAGTAAAAACTGAAAAAAAATGTCGGAAGCCATCCGCAGACCATTCATCGGATTCTGTAATCGAGGTGATTATCTCTCTTTTGAGATTATTTATCGAATCATAAAGTGTTTTTTTCACTTTTGAAAATTGTTGTCGAGTTTTTAAAACATTTTCAAATTCAATTGAAAACTTTTTCGTTTTCAGTCATTATCTCTCTTTTGAGATTATTTATCAATTCTTTCAATACCTTTTCGCTTGTGAAAATTGTTGTCGAGTTTTTCCAACATTTTCAAACTCAACTAAAATTTTTTTTGGTTTTCAGTTGTTATCTAATCTTTGAGATTAATTATTACTTCATAAAGTGTTTATCGATTTTCGAAAATTGTTGTCGATCTTTTCCAACATTTTCAAACTCAATTGAAAACTTTTTCGTTTTCAGTTGTTATCTCCTCTTTGAGATTAATTATTACTTCATAAAGTGTTTTATCGATTTTCGAAAATTGTTGTCGATCTTTTCCAACATTTTCAAACTCAATTGGAAACTTTTTCGTTTTCAGTTATTATCTCTCTTTTGAGAGTATTTATCGATTCTTTAAGTGTTTTTTTTTCACTTTTGAAAATTGTTGTCGCGTCTTTTCCAACATTTTCATACTCAATTGAAAACTTTTTCGTTTTCAGTCTCTATCTCCTCTTTAAAATTACTTATTAATTCATACAGTGCTTTCTCGTTTTTCGAAAATTGTTGTAGAGTTTTTTCCAACATTTTCAAATTCAATTAGGAACTTTTTTTGTTTTCAATTGATTCCTTATACTCGCTGGGTTGTTTATTCCCCAAGTTGCCTTTCTCTCTGTACAAGGCTATTTTCGGCTTCCTTTGGATCTCAAGGATTTCTTTTTGGAATTCGCTCCTTAAAATCATTTACTTGTCTTGTTTTTCTTTTTCTTTTTATACTATTCATTCTTGAATCCGATTCCTTTTGAGCCTTTTTGGCATTCTCCTGATAACGATTAACTTAATCATGTCTGGCTTAGACGATTTAATTATTGCCACGGATATGCTGGTAAAGTTTCACTCAGCTGCTAAAGAGGTAACTGAATAGAACCACACACTCATGACTTTGGAAGCGAGGAAGACCGAGTTAAAAGATTTGTGGCAGGAAGTCAAGGAGAAATATTCGGATTGTGCTCGCTTTCGACCTGCTAATAAGGGAGAAATCTTGGACATGGATGTCATTGAATCCAAATATAAAACTTGTAATGATACTTACATAAGTTGCTTAGCTCTCTTTTTAGAGCTTCAAGACAAATTAAAACCTTCTGTTCATACAGATTCCAAACGCACTTCCGCTGTTGATATTCCTCCTCTTAAATCCTCCTCGTCTCACTGTATCAAACTACCTCCTTGTGATACCGATATATTTCATGGTGACTACCTTTCATGGCCGGCATTTCGAGATATGTTCGACGCTGTATACATACAGCACCCGAAGTTGGGTGAAGTCGAAAAGTTATTCCATCTCCGTTGCAAAACAAGAGGTGACGCGTCAAGGACTGTTAACCAGTTTCCTTTGACCAACTCAAGTTTTTCTTTCGCTTGGGAAGCTTTACGCAGTACTTATGAAAATACGCGTATACTTGTCAACAATCAAGTAAAAAATCTCTTTAATTTGCCTATGGCATAAGATGAATCCGCTAAATCTCTTCGAACATTACAATGTAAAATCAATTATTCCTTAACTGCCCTTAAAGTACACAATGTCAGCACTGAAAATTTGGACCCCATACTTGTCTTCGCTTGCGCAAATAAATTGCCCAGAAACACGCTCGCCCTCTGGCAACAATCTTAAGAAGATCCCACCAAAGTTCCAACATGGAAACAATTAGACAAATTCTTAAGTTCTCGTTTCCAGACTCTAGAGTCCATCTCGGACACTTCCTCAAAGTCCTCGGCAACAAACCAACAAACATCTCGAAAAAATTTTCAAAAACCTAACAAAGTGAACACTTTTCTTGCGAAGGCGGGAGGATCCAAGTGTAAGATCTGCTCAGGAACCCATTCTATTTATGAATGTCCAAAGTTTTCTGCAATGCCTGTCACTTCGAGAATCGAAGCAGTACGTCAGCACAAAATGTGCAATAATTGCTTAGGCACCAGTCACTCCAAATCCTCTTGCTCTAGCAAGTATTTTTGTAGTTATTGCAAGAAACGTCATCACACGTTACTCCACATTACAACAAGTTAAAGCAATTCTAAAGTACAGTCCACATCTCAACCTACATTTGCAAATGATTCTCAGATGTCTGCCTCTTCGCAGCCATTTATTCCTCAATCAACCGTTCAAAATTATATGGTGACTACTCATAAAAAAGTTTTGTTGGCCAATGCCCTTGTTGGTATTGTAGGAGCGGAAACGGAACACGTAGTCAGAGCTCTTATCGATCCTGGTTCTGAAATTTCTGAAAATTTTTTGGTTTTCAGTTATTATCTCTCTTTCGAGATTATTTATCGATTCATAAAGTGTTTTTTCACTTTTGAAAATTGTTGTCGAGTTTTTCCAACATTTTCAAACTCAATTGAAAACTTTTTCGTTTTCAGTCATTATCTCTCTTTTGAGATTATTTATCAATTCTTTCAATACCTTTTCGCTTGTGAAAATTGTTGTCGAGTTTTTCCAACATTTTCAAACTCAATTGAAAATTTTTTGGTTTTCAGTTATTATCTCTCTTTTGAGATTATTTATCGATTCATAAAGTGTTTTTTCACTTTTGAAAATTGTTGTCGAGTTTTTAAAACATTTTCAAACTCAATTGAAAACTTTTTCGTTTTCAGTCATTATCTCTCTTTTGAGATTATTTATCAATTCTTTCAATACCTTTTCGCTTGTGAAAATTGTTGTCGAGTTCTTCCAACATTTTCAAACTCAATTGAAAATTTTTTGGTTTTCAGTTGTTATCTCCTCTTTGAGATTAATTATTACTTCATAAAGTGTGTTTTGGCTTTTCGAAAATTGTTGTCGATCTTTTCCAACATTTTCAAACTCAATTGAAAACTTTTTCGTTTTCAGTTGTTATCTCCTCTTTGAGATTAATTATTACTTCATAAAGTGCTTTTTCGCTTTTCGAAAATTGTTGTCGATCTTTTTCCAACATTTTCAAACATTGAAAACTTTTTCGTTTTCAGTTGTTATCTCCTCTTTGAGATTAATTATTACTTCATAAAGTGTTTTTTTCGCTTTTCGAAAACTGTTGTCGATCTTTTCCAACATTTTCAAACTCAATTGAAAACTTTTTCGTTTCCTCTTTGAGATTAATTATTACTTCATAAAGTGTTTTATCGATTTTCGAAAATTGTTGTCGATCTTTTCCAACATTTTCAAACTCAATTGAAAACTTTTTCGTTTTCAGTTGTTATCTCCTCTTTGAGATTAATTATTACTTCATAAAGTGTTTTTTTCGCTTTTCGAAAATTGTTGTCGATCTTTTCCAACATTTTCAAACTCGATTGAAAACTTTTTCGTTTTCAGTTGTTATCTCCTCTTTAAGATTAATTATTACTTCATAAAGTGTTTTACCGATTTTCGAAAATTGTTGTCGAGTTTTTCCAACATTTTCAAACTCAATTGAAAACTTTTTCGGTTTCTGTCATTATCTCTCTTTTCAGATTATTTATCAATTCTTTCAATACCTTTTCGCTTGTGAAAATTGTTGTCGAGTTTTTCCAACATTTTCAAACTCAATTGAAATTTTTTTGGTTTTCAGTTATTATCTCTCTTTTGAGATTATTTATCGATTCATAAAGTGTTTTTTCACTTTTGAAAATTGTTGTCGAGTTTTTAAAACATATTCAAACTCAATTGAAAACTTTTTCGTTTTCAGTCATTATCTCTCTTTTCAGATTATTTATCAATTCTTTCAATACCTTTTCGCTTATGAAAATTGTTGTCGAGTTTTTCCAACATTTTCAAACTCAATTGAAAATTTTTTGGTTTTCAGTTGTTATCTCCTCTTTGAGATTAATTATTACTTCATAAAGTGTGTTTTGGCTTTTCGAAAATTGTTGTCGATATTTTCCAACATTTTCAAACTCAATTGAAAACTTTTTCGTTTTCAGTTGTTATCTCCTCTTTGAGATTAATTATTACTTCATAAAGTGCTTTTTCGCTTTTCGAAAATTGTTGTCGATCTTTTTCCAACACCTTCAAACTTTGACAACTTTTTCGTTTTCAGTTGTTAACTCCTCTTTGAGATTAATTTTTACTTCACAAAGTGTTTATCGATTTTTGAAAATTGTTGTCGATCTTTTCCAACATTTTCAAACTCAATTGAAAACTTTTTCGTTTTCAGTTGTTATCTCCTCTTTGAGATTAATTATTACTTCATAAAGTGTTTTATCGATTTTCGAAAATTGTTGTCGATCTTTTCCAACATTTTCAAACTCAATTGGAAACTTTTTCGTTTTCAGTTATTATCTCTCTTTTGAGAGTATTTATCGATTTTTTAAGTGTTTTTTTTTACTTTTGAAAATTGTTGTCGAGTCTTTTCCAACATTTTTATACTCAATTGAAAACTTTTTCGTTTTCAGTCTCTATCTCCCCTTTGAAATTACTTATTAATTCATACAGTGCTTTCTCGTTTTTCGAAAATTGTTGTAGAGTTTTTTCCAACATTTTCAAATTCAATTGAGAACTTTTTTTGTTTTCAATTGATTCCTTATTCTCGCTGGGTTGTTTATTCCCCAAGTTGCCTTTCTCTCTGTACAAGGCTATTTTCGGCTTCCTTTGGATCTCAAGGATTTCTTTTTGGAATTCGCTCCTTAAAATCATTTACTTGTCTTGATTTTCTTTTTTTTTTCATACTATTCATTCTTGAATCCGATTCCTTTTGAGCTTTTTTGGCATTCTCCTGATTACGATTAACTTAATCATGTCTGTCTTAGACGATTTAATTATTGCCACGGATATGCTGGTAAAGTTTCACTCAGCTGCTAAAGAGGTAACTGAATAGAACCACACACTCATGACTTTGGAAGCGAGGAAGACCGAGTTAAAAGATTTGTGGCAGGAAGTCAAGGACAAATATTCGGATTGTGCTCGCTTTCGACCTTCTAATAAGGGAGAAATCTTGGACATGGATGTCATTGAATCCAAATATAAAACTTGTAATGATACTTACATAAGTTGCTTAGCTCTCTTTTTAGAGCTTCAAGACAAATTAAAACCTTCTGTTCATACAGATTCCAAACGCACTTCCGCTGTTGATATTACTCCTCTTAAATCCTCCTCTTCTCACTGTATCAAACTACCTCCTTGTGATACCGATATATTTCATGGTGACTACCTTTCATGGCCGGCATTTCGAGATATGTTCGACGCTGTATATATGCAGCACCGTGAAGTCGAAAAGTTATTCCATCTCCGTTGCAAAACAAGAGGTGACGCGTCAAGGACTGTTAACCAGTTTCCTTTGACCAACTCAAGTTTTTCCCTCGCTTGGGAAGCTTTACGCAGTACTTATGAAAATACGCGTATACTTGTCAACAATCAAGTAAAAAATCTCTTTAATTTGCCTATGGCATAAGATGAATCCGCTAAATCTCTTCGAACATTACAATGTAAAATCAATTATTCCTTAACTGCCCTTAAAGTACACAATGTCAGCACTGAAAATTTGGACCCATACTTGTCTTCGCTTGCGCAAATAAATTGTCCAGAAACACGCTCGCCCTCTGGGAACAATCTTAAGAAGATCCCACCAAAGTTCCAACATGGAAACAATTAGACAAATTCTTAAGTTCTCGTTTCCAGACTCTAGAGTCCATCTCGGACACTTCCTCAAAGTTCTCGGCAACAAACCAACAAACATCTCGAAAAAATTTTCAAAAACCTAACAAAGTGAACACTTTTCTTGCGAAGGCGGGAGGATTCAAGTGTAAGATCTGCTCAGGAACCCATTCTATTTATGAATGTCCAAAGTTTTCTGCAATGCCTGTCACTTCGAAAATCGAAGCAGTACGTCAGCACAAAATGTGCAATAATTGCTTAGGCACCAGTCACTCCAAATCCTCTTGCTCTAGCAAGTATTCTTCTAGTTATTGCAAGAAACGTCATCACACGTTACTCCACATTGCAACAAATCCTCCACTTACAACTAGTTCAAGCAATTCTAAAGTACAGTCCACATCTCAACCTACATTTGCAAATGATTCTCAGATGTCTGCCTCTTCGCAGCCATTTATTCCTCAATCAACCGTTCAAAATTATATGGTGACTACTCATAAAAAATTTTGTTGGCCACTGGCCCTTGTTGGTATTGTAGGAGCGGAAACGGAACACGTAGTCAGAGCTCTTATCGATCCTGGTTCTGAAATTTCTGAAAATTTTTTGGTTTTCAGTTATTATCTCTCTTTCGAGATTATTTATCGATTCATAAAGTGTTTTTTCACTTTTGAAAATTGTTGTCGAGTTTTTCCAACATTTTCAAACTCAATTGAAAACTTTTTCGTTTTCAGTCATTATCTCTCTTTTGAGATTATTTATCAATTCTTTCAATACCTTTTCGCTTGTGAAAATTGTTGTCGAGTTTTTCCAACATTTTCAAACTCAATTGAAAATTTTTTGGTTTTCAGTTATTATCTCTCTTTTGAGATTATTTATCGATTCATAAAGTGTTTTTTCACTTTTGAAAATTGTTGTCGAGTTTTTAAAACATTTTCAAACTCAATTGAAAACTTTTTCGTTTTCAGTCATTATCTCTCTTTTGAGATTATTTATCAATTCTTTCAATACCTTTTCGCTTGTGAAAATTGTTGTCGAGTTCTTCCAACATTTTCAAACTCAATTGAAAATTTTTTGGTTTTCAGTTGTTATCTCCTCTTTGAGATTAATTATTACTTCATAAAGTGTGTTTTGGCTTTTCGAAAATTGTTGTCGATCTTTTCCAACATTTTCAAACTCAATTGAAAACTTTTTCGTTTTCAGTTGTTATCTCCTCTTTGAGATTAATTATTACTTCATAAAGTGCTTTTTCGCTTTTCGAAAATTGTTGTCGATCTTTTTCCAACATTTTCAAACATTGAAAACTTTTTCGTTTTCAGTTGTTATCTCCTCTTTGAGATTAATTATTACTTCATAAAGTGTTTTTTTCGCTTTTCGAAAACTGTTGTCGATCTTTTCCAACATTTTCAAACTCAATTGAAAACTTTTTCGTTTTCAGTTGTTATCTTCTCTTTGAGATTAATTATTACTTCATAAAGTGTTTTATCGATTTTCGAAAATTGTTGTCGATCTTTTCCAACATTTTCAAACTCAATTGAAAACTTTTTCGTTTTCAGTTGTTATCTCCTCTTTGAGATTAATTATTACTTCATAAAGTGTTTTTTTCGCTTTTCGAAAATTGTTGTCGATCTTTTCCAACATTTTCAAACTCGATTGAAAACTTTTTCGTTTTCAGTTGTTATCTCCTCTTTAAGATTAATTATTACTTCATAAAGTGTTTTATCGATTTTCGAAAATTGTTGTCGAGTTTTTCCAACATTTTCAAACTCAATTGAAAACTTTTTCGGTTTCTGTCATTATCTCTCTTTTGAGATTATTTATCAATTCTTTTAATACCTTTTCGCTTGTGAAAATTGTTGTCGAGTTTTCCCAACATTTTCAAACTCAATTGAAATTTTTTTGGTTTTCAGTTATTATCTCTCTTTTGAGATTATTTATCGATTCATAAAGTGTTTTTTCACTTTTGAAAATTGTTGTCGAGTTTTTAAAACATATTCAAACTCAATTGAAAACTTTTTCGTTTTCAGTCATTATCTCTCTTTTCAGATTATTTATCAATTCTTTCAATACCTTTTCGCTTGTGAAAATTGTTGTCGAGTTTTTCCAACATTTTCAAACTCAATTGAAAATTTTTTGGTTTTCAGTTGTTATCTCCTCTTTGAGATTAATTATTACTTCATAAAGTGTGTTTTGGCTTTTCGAAAATTGTTGTCGATATTTTCCAACATTTTCAAACTCAATTGAAAACTTTTTCGTTTTCAGTTGTTATCTCCTCTTTGAGATTAATTATTACTTCATAAAGTGCTTTTTCGCTTTTCGAAAATTGTTGTCGATCTTTTTCCAACACTTTCAAACTTTGACAACTTTTTCGTTTTCAGTTGTTAACTCCTCTTTGAGATTAATTTTTACTTCACAAAGTGTTTATCGATTTTCGAAAATTGTTGTCGATCTTTTCCAACATTTTCAAACTCAATTGAAAACTTTTTCGTTTTCAGTTGTTATCTCCTCTTTGAGATTAATTATTACTTCATAAAGTGTTTTATCGATTTTCGAAAATTGTTGTCGATCTTTTCCAACATTTTCAAACTCAATTGGAAACTTTTTCGTTTTCAGTTATTATCTCTCTTTTGAGAGTATTTATCGATTTTTTAAGTGTTTTTTTTTTACTTTTGAAAATTGTTGTCGAGTCTTTTCCAACATTTTTATACTCAATTGAAAACTTTTTCGTTTTCAGTCTCTATCTCCCCTTTGAAATTACTTATTAATTCATACAGTGCTTTCTCGTTTTTCGAAAATTGTTGTAGAGTTTTTTCCAACATTTTCAAATTCAATTGAGGACTTTTTTTGTTTTCAATTGATTCCTTATTCTCGCTGGGTTGTTTATTCCCCAAGTTGCCTTTCTCTCTGTACAAGGCTATTTTCGGCTTCCTTTGGATCTCAAGGATTTCTTTTTGGAATTCGCTCCTTAAAATCATTTACTTGTCTTGATTTTCTTTTTTTTTCATACTATTCATTCTTGAATCCGATTCCTTTTGAGCTTTTTTGGCATTCTCCTGATTACGATTAACTTAATCATGTCTGTCTTAGACGATTTAATTATTGCCACGGATATGCTGGTAAAGTTTCACTCAGCTGCTAAAGAGGTAACTGAATAGAACCACACACTCATGACTTTGGAAGCGAGGAAGACCGAGTTAAAAGATTTGTGGCAGGAAGTCAAGGACAAATATTCGGATTGTGCTCGCTTTCGACCTTCTAATAAGGGAGAAATCTTGGACATGGATGTCATTGAATCCAAATATAAAACTTGTAATGATACTTACATAAGTTGCTTAGCTCTCTTTTTAGAGCTTCAAGACAAATTAAAACCTTCTGTTCATACAGATTCCAAACGCACTTCCGCTGTTGATATTCCTCCTCTTAAATCCTCCTCTTCTCACTGTATCAAACTACCTCCTTGTGATACCGATATATTTCATGGTGACTACCTTTCATGGCATTTCGGCATTTCGAGATATGTTCGACGCTGTATATATGCAGCACCCGAAGTTGGGTGAAGTCGAAAAGTTATTCCATCTCCGTTGCAAAACAAGAGGTGACGCGTCAAGGACTGTTAACCAGTTTCCTTTGACCAACTCAAGTTTTTCCCTCGCTTGGGAAGCTTTACGCAGTACTTATGAAAATACGCGTATACTTGTCAACAATCAAGTAAAAAATCTCTTTAATTTGCCTATAGCATAAGATGAATCCGCTAAATCTCTTCGAACATTACAATGTAAAATCAATTATTCCTTAACTGCCCTTAAAGTACACAATGTCAGCACTGAAAATTTGGACCCATACTTGTCTTCGCTTGCGCAAATAAATTGTCCAGAAACACGCTCGCCCTCTGGGAACAATCTTAAGAAGATCCCACCAAAGTTCCAACATGGAAACAATTAGACAAATTCTTAAGTTCTCGTTTCCAGACTCTAGAGTCCATCTCGGAAACTTCCTCAAAGTCCTCGGCAACAAACCAACAAACATCTCGAAAAAATTTTCAAAAACATAACAAAGTGAACACTTTTCTTGCGAAGGCGGGAGGATCCAAGTGTAAGATCTGCTCAGGAACCCATTCTATTTATGAATGTCCAAAGTTTTCTGCAATGCCTGTCACTTCGAGAATCGAAGCAGTACGTCAGCACAAAATGTGCAATAATTGCTTAGGCACCAGTCACTCCAAATCCTCTTGCTCTAGCAAGTATTCTTCTAGTTATTGCAAGAAACGTCATCACACGTTACTCCACATTGCAACAAATCCTCCACTTACAACTAGTTCAAGCAATTCTAAAGTACAGTCCACATCTCAACCTACATTTGCAAATGATTCTCAGATGTCTGCCTCTTCGCAGCCATTTATTCCTCAATCAACCGTTCAAAATTATATGGTGACTACTCATAAAAAATTTTGTTGGCCACTGGCCCTTGTTGGTATTGTAGGAGCGGAAACGGAACACGTAGTCAGAGCTCTTATCGATCCTGGTTCTGAAATTTCTGAAAATTTTTTGGTTTTCAGTTATTATCTCTCTTTCGAGATTATTTATCGATTCATAAAGTGTTTTTTCACTTTTGAAAATTGTTGTCGAGTTTTTCCAACATTTTCAAACTCAATTGAAAACTTTTTCATTTTCAGTCATTATCTCTCTTTTGAGATTATTTATCAATTCTTTCAATACCTTTTCGCTTGTGAAAATTGTTGTCGAGTTTTTCCAACATTTTCAAACTCAATTGAAAATTTTTTTGTTTTTCAGTTGTTATCTCCTCTTTGAGATTAATTATTACTTCATAAAGTGTGTTTTGGCTTTTCGAAAATTGTTGTCGATCTTTTCCAACATTTTCAAACTCAATGGAAAACTTTTTCGTTTTCAGTTGTTATCTCCTCTTTGAGATTAATTATTACTTTATAAAGTGCTTTTTCGCTTTTCGAAAATTGTTGTCGATCTTTCTCCAACATTTTCAAACATTGAAAACTTTTTCGTTTTCAGTTGTTATCTCCTCTTTGAGATTAATTATTACTTCATAAAGTGTTTTTTTCGCTTTTCGAAAATTGTTGTCGATCTTTTCCAACATTTTCAAACTCAATTGAAAACTTTTTCGTTTTCAGTTGTTATCTCCTCTTTAAGATTAATTATTATTTCATAAAGTGTTTTATCGATTTTCGAAAATTGTTGTCGATCTTTTCCAACATTTTCAAACTCAATTGGAAACTTTTTCGTTTTCAGTTATTATCTCTCTTTTGAGAGTATTTATCGATTTTTTAAGTGTTTTGTTTTTTCACTTTTGAAAATTGTTGTCGAGTCTTTTCCAACATTTTCATACTCAATTTTAAACTTTTTCATTTTCAGTCTCTATCTCCTCTTTGAAATTACTTATTAATTCATACAGTGCTTTCTCGTTTTTCGAAAATTGTTGTAGAGTTTTTTCCAACATTTTCAAATTCAATTGAGAACTTTTTTTGTTTTCAATTGATTCCTTATTCTCGCTGGGTTGTTTATTCCCCAAGTTGCCTTTCTCTCTGTACAAGGCTATTTTCGGCTTCCTTTGGATCTCAAGGATTTCTTTTTGGAATTCGCTCCTTAAAATCATTTACTTGTCTTGATTTCCTTTTTTTTCATACTATTCATTCTTGAATCCGATTCCTTTTGAGCTTTTTTGGCATTCTCCTGATTACGATTAACTTAATCATGTCTGTCTTAGACGATTTGATTATTGCCACGGATATGCTGGTAAAGTTTCACTCAGCTGCTAAAGAGGTAACTGAATAGAACCACACACTCATGACTTTGGAAGCGAGGAAGACCGAGTTAAAAGATTTGTGGCAGGAAGTCAAGGACAAATATTCGGATTGTGCTCGCTTTCGACCTTCTAATAAGGGAGAAATCTTGGACATGGATGTCATTGAATCCAAATATAATAAGGGAGAAATCTTGGACATGGATGTCATTGAATCCAAATATAAAACTTGTAATGATACTTACATAAGTTGCTTAGCTCTCTTTTTAGAGCTTCAAGACAAATTAAAACCTTCTGTTCATACAGATTCCAAACGCACTTCCGCTGTTGATATTCCTCCTCTTAAATCCTCCTCTTCTCACTGTATCAAACTACCTCCTTGTGATACCGATATATTTCATGGTGACTACCTTTCATGGACGGCATGCATTTCAAGATATGTTCGACGCTGTATATATGCAGCACCCGAAGTTGGGTGAAGTCGAAAAGTTATTGCATCTCCGTTGCAAAACAAGAGGTGACGCGTCAAGGACTGTTAACCAGTTTCCTATGACCAACTCAAGTTTTTCCCTCGCTTGGGAAGCTTTACGCAGTACTTATGAAAATACGCGTATACTTGTCAACAATCAAGTAAAAAATCTCTTTAATTTGCCTATGGCATAAGATGAATCCGCTAAATCTCTTCGAACATTACAATGTAAAATCAATTATTCCTTAACTGCCCTTAAAGTACACAATGTCAGCACTGAAAATTTGGACCCCATACTTGTCTTCGCTTGCGCAAATAAATTGCCCAGAAACACGCTCGCCCTCTGGGAACAATCTTTAGAAGATCCCACCAAAGTTCCGACATGGAAACAATTAGACAAATTCTTAAGTTCTCGTTTCCAGACTCTAGAGTCCATCTCGGACACTTCCTCAAAGTCCTCGGCAACAAACCAACAAACATCTCGAAAAATTTTCAAAAACCTAACAAAGTGAACACTTTTCTTGCGAAGGCGGGAGGATCCAAGTGTAAGATCTGCTCAGCAGCCCATTCTATTTATGAATGTCCAAAGTTTTCTGCAATGCCTGTCACTTCGAGAATCGAAGCAGTACGTCAGCACAAAATGTGCAATAATTGCTTAGGCACCAGTCACTCCAAATCCTCTTGCTCTAGCAAGTATTCTTGTAGTTATTGCAAGAAACGTCATCACACGTAAAGGGCCATTCAATTCCTTTGTTGCATTCTACGTTTACCACTTGCACTTGGCCGTTCGGCATCATATGTAAATCATAAAAAACTGTCCAATTCAACTTAAAAATTAAAATAAAAGAGAAAATAAAGAAAAACCAAAATTATAATAATACTAAATTATAACAAAAAATTAGTTTTTCTTTTTCTTCATTTCTATTTGCACAAGTGCATAGAAATTTATGTTTGGTTATTCTTTGCACAAGAGCGGGGAAAGACACAACTTGTGAACTTCTTTTAGTGATTCCTTGCACAAGAACAAGGAAAGAAACAGCTTGGGAATTTCTCTTGGTGATTCGACTCTTGAAGCGGTAAGCGATCTTCATTACACCCGCTTTTGGCCAAAAAGTGTGCCGAACAGATGATGAGTATAAGTATTTTCTGCTTCAACACCCTGCGTGGCCTTCGACGTTGACGCTTTGTGTGTCCGAATCTCTCGCTCTTTCTTTCGCTTTTATCTTGATAACGATAAGTACAGCGAATACAACGAGATGCATAAAAAACTGAGATAAAAAAATAAAGAATCAGATTCTTACCTTGAGTTGAATTTCACCCTTTTTTATGATTCGAAGAGCCAGGGTGGCTCCCTTTTTATTTATTGTTTTTTATTTAGGTTTTTAAACTTGCCTTGTTATTTTGTTTAGTTTTTTTTTTTTTCTTTTTTTAAGGGTTGATTTACTAAGGTACTGATTTTAGGAGAATGGTATAATTTCAAGCTATGTATTTATATACATAGATGTATTTATATACATAGATACGTTCTAGCTTCTAATAATTTTAAAATTAATTATAATTTCATCAAACGATGGAACGGCTTAGGGAACTTCAAGCTAAGCGATTTTTTATTTAATTTAGTTTAAGCAAAAGGCACGTAAATTCTTTCTAAAAAAAAAGGAAACTTATAAAAAAACTATATTTTAAAAAATAAGGTTGACTGTACCTCTATTTTTCACTACAAAGCCACGGATTAATTTTATAATTTTGTGGGACTTTTAAGTTTAAGTCCTTTTCGTTTACGAGATCTGCGTCAACTAACTCAAGTGCAACAAGTGCGTTAAGAAAATAAGAGGAGGAACTCTTTTATTGACTTAGGTATTTATAAATGAAAAAGTCTCATGCACAGCTGAGATGACTGGGCAAGTATAGTTATAGTTCATTTTCTTATTTTTTTAAATCTTTTGAATGAGTCACCGAAGTATAACCCTTGGAATCGATGACTTCATATTACTTCCGATAACTTTTTTGACTTGTACCTTAATAAATTTAGGACACAGTTTTGCATTTAGCTTTTTCGAAGCGTCGTCGCTTAAAACAAAGTTCCTTTTATACAACTGGCCACCTACTTCGTATGTCACAATTCTACTTCTTAAATTGTAAGCCTTTTTAGTAAGACTCATGGGATTTTTTTAAGGCAGTTTTCAGATATGAATGCAGTATATTTGTTAAAATTATTGTATTATTATGCAAAGTAATTCCTGCCAATCACTGTACTCTACACTTTTTTTTGGGTAGGTAGGTACATACTTTTCAGAGTTTCTTTATACAGGGTGAGTCATGAGCAATGCGACAAAATGCTAGGGCGTGTAGGTTGCGTTGAGACAAGAAAAAAATCGTATGGGAGGGGGTCTATTCCCATCCGTTTAGCCGGGAGGGGCAATTTTCGAAAAAACTGACTTAAAATGGGAAAAAAATTATTTCAAATCAACGGCTTCATTCACAATGCTGTGCGATACGTTTTTGAAAAGCCAATAACTTTTTCTTTCATTCTGTGTTTAAATAAATCTATTCTAAGAAATAGTTTTTGAAATATTAATTTTCAAAGTCAAAATTTTGAAAAAAAAATTGAAAAAAAAATTTCAAATTCATTTTTTTTCAAAATTTTACGTAATTAAGTGCTAACTTTAATTTCAAAATTCAATGCTGTTATTAATTTTAAGTCTAAATAAGAAAACCGGATGCAAAAATTTTATGTGGTTCTCAAGAAATTAAAAAAAAAAACAAAACCACCTTTTTCTAAGAAAAACATTTATTTTTATTGTAACGAAGCAATTTATTTATTTATTTAGCATTAATCTTAGCTTTTTTACTTTTTTTTTAATTGGAGTTTTATGAGAACGTAATAAAATTAAATAGTATTGGAATAACCCTGGATTAATATTATTTTCATTGATAACTTCTGAAAACTGACTTGTCAATATTTTTGCCTTGGCCTGCCCGCAGCCCATGGGTTCTACCTGTTATGGGGACAATAGGGACAATAAAACCGCATTTTTTTTAATGAAAAAAAAAGAAAATTGCAACGCAAGATAAATAAAAAGCATTGCAGTTTTGCTTAGTAATTATTTCCAATTTGAATATTAACTCATTAACACGTAACGATGTGAAGCTCATACACCCGAGAAGAATTAAAGGACATGCATTTCTGCTACGGTTTAGCTAATGGTCGAAGTCGTGAAGCCGAAAGACTGTACGCTGAAAGATATCCCGATAGGAGGTGTCCCCATCAAGAATTCTGGATTTAGTCCGAAATAATCCCTCCGTCAGTACAAGAAGGATATCCACTATGCTTGGAGTGTCCCAATCTAGAGCATGTCGAGTACTTCGGGCGGAAAATTTACACCCGTACCACTTTACGCCTGTTCAGGAACTCACCTCAAACGACAAGTTATTGAGAACCGACTGACGGAGGGATTATTTCGGACTAAATCCAGAATTCTTTCATCTAAGATTCTTGACTCATCAGAAACTGGCCTTTCGCTACTTCGATGCTCCAGCACTCCATGATCTCTTAGACGTCGGTGGATTCTTGGAAACGTGCTATGATGGGGACACCTCCTATCGGGATATCTTTCAGCGTACAGTCTTTCGGCTTCACGACTTCGACCATTAGCTAAACCGTAGCAGAAATGCATGTCCGTTAATTCTTCTCGGGTGTATGAGCTTGACATCGTTTCGTGTTAATGAGTTAATATTCAAATTGGAAATAATTACTAAGCAAAACTGCAATACCTTTTATTTATCTTGCGTTGCAATTTTCTTTTGTTTTCATTAAAAAAATGCGGTTTTATTGTCCCTATTGTCCCCATAACAGGTAGAACCCATGGGCTGCGGGCAGGCCAAGGCAAAAATGTTGACAGGTCAGTTTTCAGAAGTTATCAATGAAAATAATATTAATCCAGGGTTATTCCAATCCTATTTAATTTTATTACGTTCTCATAAAACTCCAATTAAAAAAAAAGTAAAAAAAAACTAAGATTAATGCTAAATAAATAAATAAATTGCTTCGTTACAATAAAAATAAATGTTTTTCTTAGAAAAAGGTGGTTTTGGTTTTTTTTTAATTTCTTGAGAACGACATAAAATTTTTGCATCCGCTTTTCTTATTTAGACTTAAAATTAATAACAGCATTGAATTTTGAAATTAAAATTAGCACTTAATTACGTAAAATTTTGAAAAAAATGAATTTGAAATTTTTTTTTCAATTTTTTTTTTCAAAATTTTGACTTTGAAAATTAATATTTCAAAAACTATTTCTTAGAATAGATTTATTTATGAAAGAAAAAGTTATTGGCTTTTCAAAAACGTATCGCACAGCATTGTGAATGAAGCCGTTGATTTTAAATAATTTTTTTCCCATTTTAAGTCAGTTTTTTCGAAAATTGCCCCTAAACGGATGGGAATAGACCCCCCCCCCTCCCATACGATTTTTTTCTTGTCTCAACGCAACCTACACGCCCTAGCATTTTGTCGCATTGCTCATGACTCACCCTGTATAAAAAAAAAACAATTGACAGAAAAATATCTTAATCAAACTGAATATTACCTAGATATATATAAAAAAAAAAAACAAAGTCCATGTGATATTAAAAGTGAAATGGATGATTGCAAGGAGAATGAAAGCATTTTTGCTGGTCAAAGTGGTGAGAAAAACAAATTAAAAAAAAAAGAAAAGAAAATCAAAGAACCAACATAGATAGTAATAATTGGTTTAATACCTACATACTTATTTTATTAACTGGTAAAAAAAAAAAAATACATTTATGAGTGTTAAAATTGAGACACGGAAAATTAGGCATATATGTAAGTTCTCGATCATTTAAAATTTATAACGGGACATAATTTACTATACAAAAAAAAAGGGAAAAAACTTAACGAACCACATCCCGTTTGTTTGAAAAAACCTTCTCTCTTTCACTCACATCTTATATGTTGAAATTCATATAGTGAGTCTTTTACACAGATTAAGCTAAAAAAAAATATAATAAAATAAGAGAAGAAATATAGGTAGGTACCTATATCTCCGTCTCTTTAAAAAAAAAATTATAATTCACAAACGTCAATGTTCTCACTTTGGCACAATTACAACTTTCAAATTTTCCTATTCCAAAGTTTTGTGCAATTTCGTGGAATCGAAATTTATTTCTTTTTCATTGGAGAACAAACAAATTAAGTGAATTTATTTAAAATATTATAAAAAAAAAATATTTGAATGGAACTGGTTCAAATAAAAAAAGATCGAAAACATTAACACCAGGTTTTAGAGTTTTGAATCAATAGAATTGAATAAAAGATTTTAAGTTGCAACTTAAATGTAAGCGAATTTAAAGAGCAACCTAAACGATTGTTAAGTATATAGTAAATTAAAAAAAAAAGGAAAATAAGTATAAAAATGATTTATGTCGCAACTTAAATGTAAGCGAAAGAAAAAGCAACCTAAATGATTGCTAATTAAATAAACAAAGTACATAAATGGTTTATTGTTGCAACTTAAATGTAAGCAAAAAGGAAAAAAAGAGCAACCTAAACGATTGCTAAATCAAAAAGCATATTTTTACAACTCTTGTTAGTAATTCGACTTCATTTGTTTTTAGTTAAATTCGATAAAATCAATCTAAAAAAGAGGTAGATATACCTTGAATATGCCGTAAGAAATGATGTGTTCGATAATTTTGGAGTTGATTTTACTTAATTTTAGTTTTTATTAAAATTGTGATAGTAAAGTTATAGGTATAAAAAAAAAAGATTTTACCTATTTTACCTACATGCACAGATGCAAACATCTATTTCTTAGCTTGATTAGGAAATTTTTCAATAAACGATTTCCAGCAAGGTTATAGTTTAAGATAGGAGCATTTATACCACCAAACTCGAAGTTGAAAATTTCGTTGTTACAAAAAAAAAGAAAAAAAAACAGTTCTACCATATTCATTTTTAGCTACTGACAATTAACTGAGGAAAAAAAACAATTATCATTCAAATGTTTATTTTATTCCCATGATTTTAGATTCGTCTAAACGATCTGGACTTTATGTGGCACCATTTGATCACACAACTGATGGAGAAAACTGTGGAACCGAATGGAAGAACTGGCTTCGTTCCTTCGAATTTAGCATGGAAGCCAGTAACATCAAAGATCCAGAAACGAAACGCAAAATGCTAATGCATTTCGCTGGTCGAAAAGTCCAAGAAATTTTCATAAATCTGCCAGAAATAAGAAGTGACGCATGCAGCGGACCATGGGCAAATGAGTATATGCCTATGCAAACCAGCTACGAAAGAATAACAACAAAGCTTAATGACTACTTTTTGCCAAAACAACATACCTCGTTAGAACACCTTCTTTTTAATTCGCTTAAGCAAAAGGAGTGTGAGAGCATCAACAGCTTTGTAATGAGACTTCAAATCCAATCAAATCAGTGCGATTTTGGAGAAAAACGGGACATGATGATAAAAGACCGATTAATACAAGGATGTAGATCAACTGAAATGAGGCGTGAGCTATTGAAGCTTGGAAATACTACATACGAAGAGATTTTCAAAACTGCAAAACTAAATGAATTTGTTTTAAAACAAGAAAAAGCCTTTGCTGAAGAAAAACAAACAAACACGATTGTTGAAGAAGTCCACAAAATCGAAACAAACCTAATATGACATGGCCAAAGAAACATGCGACCATTGATAAACGTATTAGAAGTTGCACACGATGTGGATACGAAGGTCACGACTCAAATTACGAAAAATGTCCAGCTATGGGTAAGAAATGCAATAAATGCAATGGTTTGAACCATTTTAGTCGAAAATGCCGCTCACGAAAATGCACAAACACCACGACAACAAAGACAAACGACAAAAAGGATTCGCCAGCAAAAACATCGAAAGATGAACCACAGAATAAACGAAAAACCGAAGAAACAGTCAAATACGTTGATAATAATAAGAATGTGAACGAATATATATTTTGTATAACAACGACAAATGAAGAAAATGAATTTCCATGTGAATAGGGCGGTGTAACCATCAAAGCAGTAATTGACTCAGGATCCAAATTTAATTTATTGGACAAAGAGACTTGGGAGTTTCTGAAATCCAAACAAATTACCGTACAAAATCAACGGAAAACTACTGATAAAATATTCAAAGCTTATGGTGGACATACTTTACAAATCCTTGGCGTATTCGAACCACAAATTAAAATTGGCCTTAAAAAACACATCAGCAGATTTCTATGTCATTAACGGCCCGGAAAAATTTTGATCGGGCGTGATACAGCAAACATTCTCGGTGTTTTGAAAGTTTGATACAGCGTTGACCAGATTCAAGAGGAATTGCAGCAACCCACAAATCAGCAAATTGGTACAATTAAAGACGTCATGGTTACAATTCCAATTAAAGAAAATGCAAAGCCAGTCGTGCAATCTTATCGCCGTGTTCCTGTTCCACTTGAAGATGTAGTAGAGAAAAAGTTAGATGACCTTTTAAAACAAGGGATTATCGAAAAAGTACATGGACCATCTAAATGGGTATCCCCTATGGTTGTCATACCGAAAGGAAAAGATGTTCGTATTTGTATCGACATGAGACGAGCAAACGAAGCAGTGGAACGGGAGAATCATCCACTTCCGACCATGGAAGATTTTCTACCACATATTCGACGAAGCCGTTACTTTTCTTTGTATGACATCCGAAATGCATTTCACCAGGTCTGAAAAAAAACACAAATTTACAAACACAAATCACACTATGAATTTTATTTTAACATATTTTTTTTAAACCGCATGTATTGTAGGTGTAATAATGTAGTAAAACAATACCATGTTAATATACCAATACCAATACCACCACCTATCACCATTATAATGTAGGTATTGTATACTGGGAATTACTACCTTTCTCTTTCTTTTTATATTTATGATTTATATAGATTAGTCAGTTCTATTGTAACATCGGAAGTGAATAAACATAAGTTAACACCAATAAAATCTTTTTTTATTTCATCTAAATATTACATGGTGTCAGAAGTGAAGAACTAAAAGAAATTTAAAAAAAAATAATTAAATACTAAAATACATTTTCCAACAATTCATTATTTTGCATTTATGAATAAAATATTGAAAGAAAGAAAACGGTAAAAGTAAAAAAGACAAACTCAACTGTGCAAGTGTTTCTTTTTCTGTAAATGCATATGCATATAAAAAAAAAAAACAAATCGGAAAATATACGAGAAAAGAACAACCATCGGAGCTAACTAATTACAATTTTTATTACAAAATAATATTTATCGCGGAAAAGACACAATATTTGTGCAATCTAAACGTAATTAAAAAGAAAAAATAGCGGAAATGTCAAACGATCGCCACCCATGCGAGCTTGACTGCAGCAACCTCGCTTCAGAATGGAAAAATTGGAAGAGGAACTTTTTAATGTTTATGATAGCTACTAACAAAATGGCGGAGACCGAAGCACGGAAAATAGCAACCTTTTTGTGGCTCGTTGGCCCAAAAGCATCGGACATATTTAACACTTTGTTTCCAAATGATTCAATTCTCGAATCAATATTTGTCAATCATCATCCCAATCAACCTGAACCTGAACTTGCACCTGAAGAGGGCGAGCAAGGCGAAGATGGAGAGGAAGGAGATGATGCAAGAAGTGTAGCAACGGTGGTGGGTAACGATAACGGGCAATTAACATTGGAGCTCGTTTTGAAGAAGTTTGATGAGTACTGCTTACCCCGAAAGAACACCACAATGGAAACGTTCAAGTTCAATACAATAGTGCAAAAAGACAAACAAAGCTTCTCAGAATTTGAAACTGAACTTCGCAAGCAGATAAGTTATTGTGAATTTAATTGCAAGTGTGGTGTTTCTTATGAAGACCGCATGCTCAGAGATCGAATTATAATCGGTGTTTGTGATAAAAATTTGCAACTCAAATTGTTAGATGGAAAAAATGATCCACTTAAAAATGTCATAGAGAAGTGCAAAACATTCGAAGCTGCAACAACAAACAAGAACATTCTCGAAAAAAGTGTGAAAACACTCAATGAAGTGAAGATTAATGTCGTTTTCAATTGGCAATCCAGAATTGGTTTTAGATTCGGAATCCCAATTGAACAGTTTTTTTCGATTCTGAACAATTTGATGTTTGGTGTGAGAGTATTAGTATTTCAAGCAATCACTTCACAGTTGTAAATTTAAAAAAATATGACAATTATCAAGCGTGACATTAAATCTTTGAATGTGTGAGTGATTCTGTTTTTGCTTCTGATTTCAAATCCAGAAGAGAAATTCTCTTTTTTTTAGAATCAGAACTGTCACTTTTGCCCAATTGAACGCATTCAGAATGCTTTTTTCTACTTCCAGATTGCCAATTGAAAACGACATAAGCCAACTGAGTACGATGGTCAAGCATGTGCAGTTTACCGTGCATGTTTTAACTGTGGTGGACCATATAAATACGGCCACATGGATGAATGTCGCGCAAAGCGTGTTACCTGCAACAAATGTTTAATAGTTGGACATTTCTCTAAGTTCTGTAGAGGAAATCGAAAAACGCAACCAGCAAAGAGGGACGACTCAAGCCACAACGGACATCAAGATAAAAGCTACACCGGACATCAAGATACCTGTAAAAGCGAATTAAATCTTAAGAAAACTGCAAACAACAAAGAAATTAATACTTTAAGATGGGATAGCTCAGGTAAATTAGGTCAATGTAATGGTGATTTGGTTGGTTTACTTAGTTCTCGTTCTGTTTTTAGAATAAATACTGTCGTCGACCATTCAAGTCAATGGACAATGTTAAATTTAAGATATATTCCGGATCTGATGTAAATTGCATTCCTATCAACGTTATCAAGAAAATCAAGAAACAAATTAACAATATGAATATTAATTTCTCTATTTTTGATTATAGCAATAACAGGATCAAAATTTTTGGAACTGTTGTACTTACTTGTTTGATTGATTGATTCAATTTCTGGAATTAGAAATAAACCTGAATTTTTAGTAGTAGATAATTGTTTTACACCACTGCTTGGTTTGAAAACTTCTGTTGATTTTGGGCTCATTAAGCGACTTGATGTTCAAAATATTAAAAGGCTTCCAAACACTGAACAAGAGTTTTTAAGTCTTTATAGCGATATTTTTGAGGGGTTAGGGCATTTAACTACGGTATCTATCAATTTGAAAGAAAATTCTAAACCTGTGTTGCATTACAAAAAAAGAATTCCGCATAGCTTAGTTGATCGTCTCAAATTAGAACTTAACAAAATAGAATCTGATGGTATAATTTCAGCAGTGGAGTATCCCACTGATTGGGTTAACAATATACAAATAGTGGAAAAAGCTAATAAAACGTTACGAATCTGTTTGGATCCTAAGCCTCTTAACGAGTGCTTAAAAAAGGAACATTTTTTAATTCCTACGGCTGAAGATTTGTTCACAAAAATGTCTAATAAACAAATTTTTACAGTTCTTGGTCTGAAAAGTGGGTTTTGGCAAATGGAGCTTGATAAGCCTAGCTCGGATTTAACGACATTTATGACCCCTTTCGGTCGATATAAATTTCATCGCGTTCCATTCGGGTTAAATTGTACTCCTGAAATATTTCAAAGGGAGATGGTGAAACACTTTGGTGATATTCCAGGACTAATTATTTATTTTGATGATATTTGTATAGTAGCCAATGATGAAAAAGAACATGATGAAACATTGTTAACTCTTATAAACCGTACACGAGCACATAATGTAAAATTTAATGCCAACAAAATACAATATCGAAAGAATGAAGTTAGTTTTATGGGTCATATTATATCTGCCAATCAAATTAAGCCTTGTCACAAACATTGTGATGCAATACTTAAGATGCCCAAACCACAAAATAAAGGGGACGTCATGAGACTTCTGGGTCTTTTCAAAAATCTGGCGAGGTTTATACCTAATTTATCTCAAATGACGACTTATCTTAGAGATTTTACGAAAAACGATACGGTCTTTAGTTGGAATAATAATCATGAAAGGGAATTGTCCAAATTACTTAAAATTATTTCGTCCGCACCAGTATTGAAACCCTATGATCCAAATGGAGAAATATTAATACAAACAGATGCCTCAAAGGATGGCTTAGGCTGTGTATTGTTGCAGGACGGACACCCAGTGTCTTATGCATCACGTACGTTGGCTTCCAACGAACGAAAATGGGCGCAGATAGAAAAAGAACTATTAGCAATAGTCTTTGCGTGTAGCCGTTTTCATTTATTCTTATACGGTCGTGAGTTCACCGTTCATAGTGATCATAAACTGTTAGAAAATCTATTTAAAAGAGATATTGATGACGTCACTCCTAGACTTCAGAGAATGTTCATGTTTCTACTTAAATATCCTTATATGAAAATTGTATACAAACCCGGAAAAGAGTTGTTAGTTGCTGATTGCCTTTCTCGAACACAGCTTCCGGACCAAGAGGAAATAGTTAACCTTACTGGTGTTATTCACTCTGTCTCTAGAAATGTTTGTTTATCAAAAGAAAATTTTGATTTGTATAGGCAAATTATAGAAAATGATGACGCGATGAAGAAAATTTGTTGCTATGTGCAACAAGAATGGCCACAATACCAACGATTAAGTGAATTGGAAAAAACTTTTCACAAATATAAATCGGAACTACACTTTGAAAATGGGCTTCTTTTTAAAAATCACAAACTAGTTATTCCTATCGAATTACAGAACATTATCATTAAATGGTTGCTTGCACCCCACTTAGGCATAGAGAAAACGCTAGCAAGAGCACGAATGCTGTATTTTTGGCCAAAAATGACCGAACAAATCAAAGATGTAATTGAAAAATGCATAACGTGTGAAACATTTAGAAGAAATAATACTAAAGAAACCTTGAAACAGGACGAGTCCCCAACTTATCCATTTCAAAAAATTTCTATAGATATATTTGAATATACCGGAAAATATTTCTTATCTGTGATTGATTCTTATTCTGGTTATCTGGTGGTTGAAAACCTAAGATCTAAGACGACAGAAAATATAGTACAGAGCTTAAGACAGTTGTTTGATCGTATGGGATATCCTACCGTTATCAGATGTGACAACAACCCATTTGGTTCAATGGCATTTGAAAAATTCGCGGAAGAATGCAACACTAGAATTATGTTTTCCAGTCCAAGATACCCTCAAAGCAATGGTCTTGCTGAAAAAGGCGTTGCAATTGCAAAGAACTTACTTAAAAGGTGTTTAGAAGAAGGCAAAGTTAATGAATATCAATACAGAATCTTAGAATATAACACAACTCCAGTCGCTTCTATGGGCTTAACACAAGCACATTTGTTCTTTGGTCGATTAATTAAATCAAAATTACCTATAACAGAACAGCTTTTAAATAGAATCAATATAAACGAAGACACAATTGCAACTAAATTCGAAAAGAAAAGAGCAAAACAGAAATTCTACTTTGATAGAAATGCAAGAAACTTACCTGTATTAGAGATAGGAGATAGGATTGTTTTCAAAAAAAATAAAGAAGAATGGAATTATGGAATTATAGTAGAGAATATCAATGAAAGGTCATATATTATAAAAGATAACTATGAAAATTATTTCAGAAGAAATAGACGGTTTATTGTTAAAACAAAAAATAACGAATATAAACCAAGTGAAATACTTTACGAAGATCACATAAAATCTTTTGAACAAGATTATTCAAATCAGTTAGAACCTATCAGCATCACACCATCCACAAACATCAGGATGCAAACACCGCACTTAGATTCGGGGTTAGAATTAAATCAATCCTTAAACAATAATAATTTACCAACAACATCTGATACTAGTGTTTTGAGTGATGCTGGCAGTGCTAACCGTGAAGAGTCCGTGAGGACCAATATTCCTCAAAATGTAATTAAAAGTCCTTATCGTACAAGAAGTGGCCGCGTAAGTGCCCCACCTAAGCGTTTAGGCTTTGATTGAATTTAAAAAAAAATTTTCTTAAATAAATAATTTAATTTTTATTTTTTTTACTACATATAAGTATTTAATTTTTAATTATAAAATTTAATAACCTTATGTTGAAATGTATTACCTTATGTTAAAAAAAAGAAAAAAGCGTGTAATAATGTAGTAAAACAATACCATGTTAATATACTAATACCAATACCACCACCTATCACCATTATAATGTAGGTATTGTATACTGGGAATTACTACCTTTCTCTTTCTTTTTATATTTATGATTTATATAGATTAGTCAGTTCTATTGTAACATCGGAAGTGAATAAACATAAGTTAAAACCAATAAAATCTTTTTTTATTTCATCTAAATATTACAGTAGGTA
This sequence comes from Syrphus vitripennis, assembly GCA_958431115.1. Lineage (NCBI taxonomy): Eukaryota > Metazoa > Arthropoda > Insecta > Diptera > Syrphidae > Syrphus > Syrphus vitripennis. The sequence continues at coordinate 72,224,464 of OY288108.1, forward strand.
CATACATACATTATATATGTATGTACATACCTATGTAATACAAATGTGTAAAGAGATACAATTTACAATATTGTTGTGTTAATAAATCCATTCTTTTGTTCAAGTTGGAAACATTTATTTTTCAACGATTATAAAAAAAAAAGAAAACAAATCAACAAATTCTTGACTTCTATTTTTTTGTAGAATGTAGATAAGATATTATTCAACTGAATTTCTAAATTTCTATTTCAAAGCAAACTTGATTTTCACGAGTACAAATTTAAGATCAAGTGTTCAAAAAAAAAAAAAAAAATCAAACTCATTACAAATTAGGTGTGTTTGGTTACGTGAAAATTAATACGAATAGGCATTATAACAGAGAGGAAAATACATTTGTAACCGCCATATTATTCGGTTTTGGATTAAAACGAACTAAAAAAAAAATTTAATTAATCCAGATTGGATTAATCTAATCAAACAAAAACAAAATATTTTTAGTCCTGATATCACTATAAAGGATATTTCCTATTTGTATATGATTGTATAGGTTTGAGCATACTTATGGTTGCATGTATGCAAGATGCAACTATGTATAATGTGCAATTATGTGAATGCATGCATATTTATATATATGTATATACATATATTTATATGTGTATCGAATACTATGAATGCATAAATTAAGTTATTACGAACAAAATATTAATTTAGTAAAAACAAATTTTAATTTCAGGTTGAAATTTCTCCGGAGTCTAGAGAAATAACAACATTCATTACTAGAAAAGGCTTATTCCGTTACACCCGTTTAATGTTTGGAATATCATGTGCGCCTGAAATTTTTCAGAGTATCATGGAACAAATTTTGAGAAATTGTGATGGCTGTGTTAATTTCATCGACGATATATACTTATATATGGAGCTACCAAAGAAGAACACGATAGTCGTGCACTAAAAGTAAGAGAAACTTTAAGGGAATATGGGGTCGAATTAAACCATGAAAAATGCATTCACAACGTTGAGGAAATAAAGTTTCTTGGTCACAAACTATCAGTTAAAGGAATCACACCAACTGATGACAAACTTGATGCAATAAGATGTTTTCGAGAACCAGCGACAGTGGAAGAAACAAGAAGCTTTTTAGGTTTAGTCAACTACATAGGTAAATTTCTCCCAAATTTAAGCACTATAACTGAACCATTGCGGCGGTTGACGGAAAAGAGCTCATTTTTAAAATGGGAAAAGCAGCAACAAGATGCCTTTGATGAATTGAAACATATGATGACTGATGAACTGTTACTTGCATTTAATTTTCGTAAGGCTAACTTCCCTAAGCTTAACAGCTTGCTTAGTTCTGTTGACTTTAATACCATCGCTCTTACCGCTGACATCGACGCCGCAGTTTCCACTTTCTATTCTAATGTTTTTTACTGTCTTACTCAATCTGTTCCTATGGTTCAACAAAAGAGTACTTCTTCATCCCCCCCATGGTACAATAGTGATCTACGGTCTTTAAGAAATAAGAGGAACAAATTATGGCGGATTTACCTGACATCCCGCTCTGACTTTGATCTGTTAAGTTATCAGTACACCAACTCTCAATTTTCTGAACTTTGCGATTCCCTCTACCAAGATTACTTAAATCGAATGCAAACTTGTATTATAACAGATCCCAAAAGATTCTTTCATTTCATCAATGCTAAAAGAAAGTCTGATAGCTACCCTTCAACATTAACTTATCTGGGCTCTGGCTCCGATGATCCGAAAATTGTTGCTAATTTGTTTGCCCAATTCTTTCGCCAATCTTTCTCTGTTACTGACTTACAACCTGATTTAGAATATTTTTCATACCTAAAATCTTGCCCCCAAACTTCCTTAAACTCCATAAGTATATCATCGAGCATAGTGGAAGACAAGATTAATATTCTCAAAGATGATTACTCCGCTGGTCCTGATGGTGTCCCCGCTATAATTTTGAAAAAGTGCTGCTTACACTTAGCAAAACCCTTGACAGCTTTATTCAAAATTTCACTCTCACTTGGAGTTTTTCCTTCTCATTGGAAAAACTCTTTTATAATCCCCATCCATAAAAAAGGCCCCAAGAAAGAAATCTCAAACTACCGCCCTATAGCTAAGTTGTCTTGCATCCCTAAGCTTTTTGAAAGTATTGTCTATGATACAATGCTTTTCCACTGCAAGCATTTAGTATCCCCAAATCAACATGGCTTCGTCAAAGGTAGGTCTACAACCACTAATTTGATTGAATTTGTTTCTGAAACCCTATGCTCTCTTGAAAACGGCTGTGAGGTTGATGTAATTGCAGCCGACCTAAGCAAAGCATTTGACAAAATCTCCCATTCTCTGATCCTTTTCAAGTTAAATGCCTTAGGATTTCAACCCAGTTTCGTTTCTTGGATACAGTCCTACTTAAAAGATCGTCAGTATAGAGTTATCTTTAGATCCTCTGAATCTGATCCCATCCTTGCAACTTCCGGTGTACCGCAGGGAAGCCACCTTGGCCCATTGATTTTCATTTTGACCATTAACGATGTTGACTGTATCATAAAAGAATCTCTTATATCTGTCTATGCAGATGATAAGAAAATATTTAGGTGCATCTCATCCCCTAGCGACTCGCTTCTACTACAAAATGATCTCAACAAATTTTCGACATGGTGCCTTAAAAACTTTCTGGAACTCAATGTTAACAAGTGTCAAGCTATCACCTACTCACGTAAGCGCTTTAAACTCCTTCCTAGAACGTATTTTATAAATAATATGCCTGTTCGCTCGGTTGACTCTCTTAATGATCTAGGGATAATTTGTGATAGAGAACTGAACTTTCGCTCTCACATTGATACATCCATTAAGAGAGCTAACTCTGCACTCGGCTTTGTAAAACGATGGTCCAAGGAATTCCTCGATCCCTATGTCACTAAATCTCTCTACACCACTTTTGTTAGGCCACTGCTCGAATATGCAAGTCAAGTCTGGTCACCCTCTTACATTAGTCACTCCCAGCGAATTGAAGCCGTTCAACGTCGATTTCTTCGTTTTGCCCTCCGAGGCCTACCTTGGTCTGATCCGTATAACCTACCTCCCTATGAACATCGTTTAAAATTAATTCACATGGAATCTCTTGAATACCGCCGTAGGGTGGCTGACGTTGTTTTCACCCATCAACTCCTAACTGGAAATATTGACTGTCCTTCTCTTCTCCAAAAAATCTCCATCCAAACTAATTCCAATAATCTCCGATCCATACCTCTCTTTCAGATAAAATTTCATCGTACCAATTATGGTAGCAATGAACCTATGACACGTATGCTACGCACTTCAAACAGTGTTTCCAACCTATTCGACTTCCATTTAAGCAAATCCAGACTCAAATCATCCCTTTATAGTACCTCGTTCCCTTTCTAACCATAACCGAAAATTTCCTAGTTTTTAAGAATTTATGTTAGTCTTAAGTTAGTTAAGTTATTTTTTAAGTTGATTGCTTGTATTAAGCTAATAAAGTTAAACAAACTGATGGAGGTGAGAGGGGCCTTCTCCCCTCTCTCCCTGTGTGTGTGTTTGTTGCTATAATATGTTACTTGGCTACTACGATGTGAACGACCAAACTCAAGTCATTGCCGATGCCAGCCCCGTCGGCTTATAGCCTTTTCACACCGAACAGAAAACGAGGTTTTCGGCTAAAAGTTTTCGAAACCTCTTAAAGTGTTCACACCGAATATTTATAAGTTTTCATTTGATATTTCAATTATTTTGACACTAACTGTCAAAGTAAAATAAATTCTCACCAAATGGGTTTGATTTGGATACAAAAAAAGAAAATTGAACAATGCATGAAGATTTTGCTTAACTACATATCCTTATCTCAATCCTCTATAATTAATAAAAAACATCGGCGTCTTTTTATTTTGAAAATGCTGAAAATGAAAAAAACCAAAAGAATTATGATTGATTTAATCGAAAACAATCATCGACAAAGAAGCATCTGGACAAAGGTAAGCATCTAATAATTCAACTTCAACGATGTATAAAAAATGTCCTATTTTAATATCTACGCAGATACGTACAAGCAATTTTTGGGAACGCGAAGTGTTGGAAAACAATGATGATTATTTCAAACCAAATTTCAGAATGAGCCGTGGAACCTTCAATTTATTGTGCAATGAGCTAAAAAATCTTGAAATGCAAGACACCAACTTTAGAAAGTGCATACCTTTGAAAAAAAGAATAGCTATTGCCATATATACGCTGGGGTCATCTGCTGAGTACAGGACAGTAGCAGCTATCTTCGGCGTAGGCACATCTACAGTAGGCATGATTTTAAAAGAATTTTGTAAGGAAGTGTGGCTTGTTTTAAAACCTAAATACCTATGCGCCTATCCACTCACTGAACAACTTATAAAGGAAAATGTGAGTGGTTTTGAAAAACTTGGTTTCCCACAGTGTTTTGGAGCTATTGGTATGTTAAAGATTTTAGAATGTCTCAAATCAATGTCTTGGTTTAATTTTTCTACTGAATTTTTTGCATTGATTTGGGAGACCCAATATAGCCAAATATATAAACAAATTTTAAGTATTTTCAATATTACTGAAGATGGTTGCCATATTGAGATCCAAGCCCCAGCTAAAGATTCTGCAGATTACTATAATTATAAGGGATGGCATTCAACTGTCTTGCTAGCTGTCGTTGATTATCGGTATGTATACAAAGTTGATTTTTTTGTACAAAAATAATCCTAATAATTATCATTCCTATACAAAGTTACAGATTTCTGTTCATAAACGTAGGAGCGCCTGGTCGCTGTAATGATTCCCAGATATACGAAGATTCTTATGCTAGACAACAGCACCGGCAACCTATTCTAAAGGAATTGTCAAAAAAAATATGTGGTGTGAATGTTCCAGTAGTGCTTATTGGAGACTCAGCTTTTAGGTTTTCTGAATCTCTAATGAAACCATTTCCTTTTAGTACCCTTTCAAAATGTCGAAGAGTTGTTGAAAACTGTTTCGGACATATAAGTTAACGCTACTTACGCTGACAAACAAACAAAACTTCCCGTGGGAAAGGAAGTAGGTCAGAAATACATTCTGCTGACCAATCATCTACGATAGCGAACATTAACCCAGCAATGCATACGAACCTTTCAGCAATGCATACGAACCTTTTTGCTGACGAAGCGTCTGAAGCAGCAAGCATTTAACCTGTGGCAATTGTAACCTTTCCTTAGTTATAAGAATATTATTGTAGTTCAGTTCTAATTTGTCATTCATTTAATAAAGAACATTTTTTTTAAGCCTAGCTTAATCAACTTAGTTTAATTGGCGCCCAACGAGTGTGGCTCGAGTAAAATAACTAACATAACAAGTGTAAGTCGACGTTAAGTACCTCGCTACGTGTGTTAAAATAAAAAAAAAAATAACAAAGCATAAGACGACGTTAAGTACCTCGCCGCGTGTGTTAGTGAAAAACAAAAAACTCAGCCAACACGAATCCACAACCAGGATCGTACATATCATCAGGAGTCATTAGATAAACTGAGGCCTACGAAGGAGTGTGTGAACAATACCATTAGTAGCAGCGCAGTGCAAACAGGACAAATGTTGTTCATACCAGCGTGGGACATAACGTTCTTGTTGTTAATGTAAGATTTATAAAAATATAAAATTAACATAAGTAAATTTTAAGATAAGAAAAAATACAACTACAACAAAAAATTATTTTTAAATAATAATAACTTTTTATTTGTGCTATAAAGAAAAAATAACATTACGAAATAATAGTTTCGATAATTACAATTTTCTGCTATAAAATTTTAAGCTCTTCAATTGAAATCAATATATTTTTTTTTTAATATTTATAATTTAAAAAAAAAAAAAAAAAAAAATATAATAATACAAAGTACTATTAGATAAGAACATAATTATTATCCTTAAAACAAATTAATTTTTACAACCATTGAAATTTAGTGATTATTTTCAACATATTTTTATAAAAAATTTAAACAATCATGGCAAACCCAAATAACCTTATCCGCCCTCCAATAAACCCAGGAAACCCCCCTAATCCTCCTAATCCTCAAAATGATAATCTGGCTGGAAATCAAGCACTTACAAATTTTATTTCTTCTATGGTGAGCCAAGCCCTTCGAACAGAAGGAAGAAACTTGGTATATTCGATCTTAAATCCTAACGCCGATCAGTTCGCTGGAATTGACCAGGCTATTAACCCCGACCAAAGGGGCAACGTTAATGACCTCGATAAAATTCCAGACATTGTAAGAAGCCTACGAGAATTCTCTGGTCAACCAGGTGAATTTAGTTCATGGCGTAAAAGTGTGGAGAGAATCCTTAAGATTTATGAACATTTGAAGGGATCTGCAAAATACTATGGAATTATGAACGTTATAAGAAACAAGATTGTCGGTCATGCAGATCATGTTCTAGAATCGTACAATACACCACTAAACTGGGACAATATCTCCAGATGTTTAACTTTGCATTATGCGGACAAACGGGACCTAGGTACACTAGAGTACCAATTAATATCCCTTGTGCAAGGCAACTCCTCTATTCAAGACTTCTACCAAGAAGTATATTCGCATCTTTCATTGATTCTTAACAAAATATCCTCAATGGATGCTAGTCAAGAAGCCTTGAATTTATTAATGCACGCATTTAGGGAGAAAGCATTAGACACATGTGTTAGAGGCTTAAAGGGTGATTTACCTAGGCTCCTAGGCATACGAGAACCCTCAGATTTACCTCAAGCCCTGCATTTATGCCTAAAGCTCGAAAACCAACATTTTCGAACGCAATATGCAACAGCAACAAACAATAATTCTAAGAAAACGCATCAATTACCACCCCCGGCTCCACCTAGACGTACAGGTAATATCTACCCACAATTTCAAAATCAACAACAGTTCTATCCAGAACTATTGCATCATCCTACAAGTTGGACTACTCCGCAAGGTTCCAATAATTTTCAACCACGATCAGGAGTACCACAAAGACCCCAACAACCTTACACGGGACTCAGTCGTCCACAATTGCAAACCAATCGTCCACACATGCATTATGGACAAAGAACCCAACAACCTTATACGGATTTCAATCGCCCACAAATGCAGTATGCACCAAAACCTCAACCACCACCAAGACGGATGGACACATCAACAATTAAGACCAATAATATCAACTACATGAATCAACCCTTACAAAAAAATTGGCCACCAGCACCCAAAAGAGCAGTTGACCCACCATCAAATCAGATACACCCAAGCAAGCTGCAAAGGAATTTTCATTTAAATACTACGAATGAGGTAAAACCTGGAGACAGTTACGAGCAGATCATCCAATATGAAGATCAGCAATACGATCAGACTCTACAAGAATACGCTGATTCACTTCCTCAAGAACATACGGAATCCTTTCCACAATCAGATACAGATTTTTCAACTGAACAGTATAATATGGAATACAATGATATTTTTTAGGCTAAGCTGTTCCTCTCTTCCATACTTCGAATGTAAAACGAAGAGTGGAACAATAATAAAAATTCTAATAGATACCGGGTCGAATAAAAATTATATTCAACCTTGTCTCGTATCAAAACCCCGTACAAACGAAAAACCATTCTATGCTAATTCTATAGGAGGAAATGTCAAAATTACACAACACACCTTTCTAAATCTTTTCGGTCTCAATAACATAAAAATTAAATTTTTCTTAATGCCTGAACTAAAATCTTTTCATGCTATCCTCGGAAACGATAGTCTTAAAGATCTTTCAGCCGTTATACATATAAAAGACAACTACATGATTATAAATGGTTCTGTTAAAGTTAAAGTCAAGCAACTAGTTGCACAATCAGTTAACACGATCAACATCAGAACTAATCACATGTCCATTGAACAAAAAACAGATATTCAAAACTTACTTAGCAAATACCCCAGATTATTCGATGACCCAAATAATAAGCTTTCGTGCACTACTGTTGTCAAGGGAGAAATTAGAACAACCACAGATTCTCCTGTGTATTCTAAATTTTACCCATACCCAATGGCACTTAAAGACGAAGTTGAAAAACAAATAGGGGATCTCCTTAAAGACGGTATTATTCGACGTTCAAGATCGCCCTACAATTCACCTGTGTGGATTGTCCCCAAAAAGGCTGATGCTTCCGGAAAGAAAAAATTCAGATTAGTAATAGATTATCGTAAATTAAATTCAATAACAGTAGCTGACCGATACCCAATTCCAGAAATAAATGACGTTTTATCCAATTTGGGAAAGAATAACTGGTTCACAGTTCTTGATTTAAAAAGAGGTTTTCACCAAATTCCCTTAAAAGAATCCGATATGGAAAAAACAGCTTTCTCAATTAATCATGGCAAATACGAGTTCACTACGTTGCCATTTGGCCTTAAAAATGCCCCATCAATATTCCAGAGGGCCCTTGATGATATCCTTCGTAACCACATTGGCAAAATATGCTACGTGTATATCGATGATATTATCATTTTCAGTCAAGACGAGGCTACTCATGTTGAGAATATTCAAAAAATCTTCGAAACTTTAAATAATGCTCACATGAAGGTTCAGCTCGACAAGTGCGAGTTCTTCAAACAAGAAACAGAATTCTTAGGATTTATTGTCTCTTCCAAAGGCATCAAAACAAATCCCGAAAAAGTGAGTGCAATTAAGAACTTTCCACCTCCAACAACCTTGAAGGAATTAAGATCTTTTCTAGGTCTGTCAGGTTATTACCGACGCTTCATTCGGGACTATGCAAAACTAGCTAAGCCCCTGACAGCCCTTTTAAGAGGGGAGGATGGCCGTATTTCAAAAAACACTTCAAGTAAAAAATCAATACATCTCGACGAAAGTGCAATCGGAGCATTCAAAAAAATAAAAAAAATCCTTAGCTTCCGATGATATTATACTAACATATCCGAATTTTAAAAGTCCCTTCGAGCTTACAACAGATGCCTCGAATTACGCCATAGGTGCTGTACTATCACAAAAGGACAAACCAATTACCTTCATATCGAGAACACTAAGTAAATCAGAAGAGAATTATGCCACAAATGAGAAAGAGATGCTTGCCATTATATGGGCATTAGACTCCCTCAGAAACTACCTATACGGTTCGGCAAAAGTTCTTATCTTTACTGATCATCAACCTCTCACCGGTGCGCTCAGCACAAAGAATAATAACACCTAACTCAAGAGATGGAAAGCATCTTTAGAAGAGTTCAATTATGAACTAAAATATAAACCAGGTAGGACCAATGTTGTTGCGGATGCACTATCTAGACCACCTCTGGTAACCCAAATCAATTCTCTAACACCTACGATTCATAGTGACGAATCATCATCGCATGGCTTAATTTATAGCGTAGAATCACCAATAAATTGTTTTAAAAATCAAATTTTACTTCAAGAAGGTACACCTCCCAGTCAAAATTTCCAAATCATATTTCCAACTTACCACAGACATACTATCATCGAACCTATTTATATCGAATCAAACCTAATTCAAATTCTAAAAAAATGTCTCAATCCATCTGTAACTAACGGAATTAAAACAGGTGAGCGTATAATGGGCTTAATACAAAATATTTACAAAGACAATTTCATTTCTTACAAGATCCGATTTACACAAATACAAGTTCAAGATGTGGAGAACGAACAGGATCAAGAGAATTTAGTAATGGAAGAGCATAATCGCGCTCATCGAAATCAAAAAGAAAATAGAGTCCAAATTTTGGAAAAATACTTTTTCCCTACTCTAAGTAAAAAACTAAAAAAATTTACTAAGCTTTGTCTTATTTGTAAACAGAACAAATATGATAGGCACCCCAATAAAGTTCCAATACAATCTACTCCCATACCCAAATATCCCGGTGAAATTATACACATTGATATCTTCTCTACAGAAGGAAAACTTATTATCACTGCAATAGATAAATTTTCTAAATATGCCGTTACAAAAGCAATCAATTCAAAAGCTACGGAAGATGTAAGACAACCAATAAGAGATATCATCTTTGGTTTCGGGATACCAAAAGTAATAGTTTGTGATAACGAAAAATCTTTTAATTCAGCTTCAATACTCTTTATGCTGCAAAACGAATTTGGAATTAATGTCTTTACCACACCTCCCTACACAAGCACTTCTAATGGTCAAATAGAGAGATTTCACTCCACTCTCGCTGAGATTATGCGATGTTTAAGAGCTGAAAGAATCTACGAATCCTTTACGGAACTCTTAGAAGCAGCTGTTAATGCATATAACCTTTCTATACATTCAGTGACAAACAAGAAGCCAATCGATTTATTTTTCAGCAGAGACACTGAAAGTCTAGCTCAAATCAAGGATGCACATTTAAAAAATATAGATAAATTAAAGGCTAAACAAGAAGCCGATATAACATACCATAATAAGAAAAGGCCTGATTTAAAAGACTACTCCCCTGGAGATATCATCTACGTCAAAGTTAATAAACGATTAGGTTCAAAGCTCTCGACACGATATAAAAAAGAAAAAGTGAAGGAAAATAAGTCAACAACCGTTGTAACCCATTCAGGCAGAGTCATTCACAAATCGAATATTAGAAACTAATCCTATTTTTTTTCTTTTTTTACTTTTTACCCAACAGATACCTATCAAGACCAATCCAAGGAACCGTCAACATCCTAGACTATTCCAACTCCCCCATCATCATCCTTAACAATGGAATTGCGAAAATCTCTGAAGGAAATTTTAAACTTATCCACACTATCGAATTAATGCCATACGAAAATTTCATTTCGAATGCACAATCTGTTATCCTTAAACAAATCCCTAAAACCAATCCTTACTTTCCAATCATTCATCATGAAATAGAACAAATTAAAAATATCATCCAAAATCTTAAAGTCAGTAAATCAAAACGATCACTAGACTTCATAGGAACAGGATGGAAGTGGATAGCGGGATCACCCGACCACGAAGATTTCACCATTCTTAGAAATAAGATAAATAATGTAATTGAAAACAATAATGAACAAATAATAATCAATGAAGAATATAAGAAAAGAATAAATGTACTTACCAATGTAACTAATGAAATTATAAATACAATAAAAAAAGACAGTACTATCGAATATCAATTTAATGTAATATTACTTTTTAAGATAAAACTTATAAAAGAGTAACTAATGAATATTATTTACGCTATTGAACTTGCTAAAGAAAATATTGTTAATTCTTATATTATGTCAAAAAATGAAATAAATATTATATTAAATAAAATAGATAAAGAAATATTACCATACACAAATATAGAGCAGGCAATTAAATTTGCTGATGTAAAAATTGCATCCAATTTAAAAGATTTACTTTATATTGTTAGTATTCCAAAAACAAAAAAGGAAATTTACGAAAAATTAATTGTAATCCCAATGAAGAAGAATAATGGTTTAATAAACAAAATTTCTCACAGAAATATGTTAAGAAATGAAAAAAATATATTTGGAATGTTAAATAATTGTAAGAAAATTGAAGAAATTTCTCTCTGTAAACAAACAGATTTAATTGATTTAAGTAATAATAAGTGTATAATAGGTTTATTAGAAAATAAAAACGCATCATGCAACTCCACAAATAGCCAACATATTGCCCAGGTCGAAGAAGTATCACCAGGACTTGTCATCCTCAATCAATTCAACGGTACAATAGAAGCTAATAATCACACTCAATCGCTTAACGGAAACTACATAGTCAAATTCTTTAATGAAACGATAATAATCAATAACCAACTGTACATTGCGCAAGAAATTGTCAACATTCAAGCTTTACCACCAACATTACATCCAACTTATACAGACCTAGCAGTAGAAGAAGTCTTGTCCTTAGAACTTATGAAAGACCTGCATACGAAAAACACGCAGCATCTCACCAAGATTCAACTAGAGAAAGACGTACACCAAATAACAACGTACGTGATATTTGTAGTCGTATTCTTCACAATAGTGTTATTACGATATAAATCCAAAACACTCACGAGTAATCTAATAACAACACCACCTATGATTATGATAACAAATCAAGATGAATCCAATCAGCCGTCACCCCTGCAGAAATATCCCAGCCTCTACAACATCATGTAAAAATGCGTGGACACATTTATTTAAGAGGGGAGGAGTTAACGCTACTTACGCTGACAAACAAACAAAACTTCCCGTGGGAAAGGAAGTAGGTCAGAAATACATTCTGCTGACCAATCATCTACGATAGCGAACATTAACCCAGCAATGCATACGAACCTTTCAGCAATGCATACGAACCTTTTTGCTGACGAAGCGTCTGAAGCAGCAAGCATTTAACCTGTGGCAATTGTAACCTTTCCTTAGTTATAAGAATATTATTGTAGTTCAGTTCTAATTTGTCATTCATTTTATAAAGAACATTTTTTTTAAGCCTAGCTTAATCAACTTAGTTTAATTTATATATAATTTTTTTATATAATTTTTAATTATAAAATTTAATAACCTTATGTTGAAATGTATTACCTTATGTTAAAAAAAAGAAAAAAGCGTGTAATAATGTAGTAAAACAATACCATGTTAATATACTAATACCAATACCACCACCTATCACCATTATAATGTAGGTATTGTATACTGGGAATTACTACCTTTCTCTTTCTTTTTATATTTATGATTTATATAGATTAGTCAGTTCTATTGTAACATCGGAAGTGAATAAACATAAGTTAAAACCAATAAAATCTTTTTTTATTTCATCTAAATATTACAGTAGGTACATATGTACATTATATATGTATGTACATACCTATGTAATACAAATGTGTAAAGAGATACAATTTACAATATTGTTGTGTTAATAAATCCATTCTTTTGTTCAAGTTGGAAACATTTATTTTTCAACGATTATAAAAAAAAAAAGAAAACAAATCAACAAATTCTTGACTTCTATTTTTTTGTAGAATGTAGATAAGATATTATTCAACTGAATTTCTAAATTTCTATTTCAAAGCAAACTTGATTTTCACGAGTACAAATTTAAGATCAAGTGTTCAAAAAAAAAAAAAAAAATCAAACTCATTACAAATTAGGTGTGTTTGGTTACGTGAAAATTAATACGAATAGGCATTATAACAGAGAGGAAAATACATTTGTAACCGCCATATTATTCGGTTTTGGATTAAAACGAACTAAAAAAAAAATTTAATTAATCCAGATTGGATTAATCTAATCAAACAAAAACAAAATATTTTTAGTCCTGATATCACTATAAAGGATATTTCCTATTTGTATATGATTGTATAGGTTTGAGCATACTTATGGTTGCATGTATGCAAGATGCAACTATGTATAATGTGCAATTATGTGAATGCATGCATATTTATATATATGTATATACATATATTTATATGTGTATCGAATACTATGAATGCATAAATTAAGTTATTACGAACAAAATATTAATTTAGTAAAAACAAATTTTAATTTCAGGTTGAAATTTCTCCGGAGTCTAGAGAAATAACAACATTCATTACTAGAAAAGGCTTATTCCGTTACACCCGTTTAATGTTTGGAATATCATGTGCGCCTGAAATTTTTCAGAGTATCATGGAACAAATTTTGAGAAATTGTGATGGCTGTGTTAATTTCATCGACGATATACTTATATATGGAGCTACCAAAGAAGAACACGATAGTCGTGCACTAAAAGTAAGAGAAACTTTAAGGGAATATGGGGTCGAATTAAACCATGAAAAATGCATTCACAACGTTGAGGAAATAAAGTTTCTTGGTCACAAACTATCAGTTAAAGGAATCACACCAACTGATGACAAACTTGATGCAATAAGATGTTTTCGAGAACCAGCGACAGTGGAAGAAACAAGAAGCTTTTTAGGTTTAGTCAACTACATAGGTAAATTTCTCCCAAATTTAAGCACTATAACTGAACCATTGCGGCGGTTGACGGAAAAGAGCTCATTTTTAAAATGGGAAAAGCAGCAACAAGATGCCTTTGATGAATTGAAACATATGATGACTGATGAACTGTTACTTGCATTTAATTTTCGTAAGGCTAACTTCCCTAAGCTTAACAGCTTGCTTAGTTCTGTTGACTTTAATACCATCGCTCTTACCGCTGACATCGACGCCGCAGTTTCCACTTTCTATTCTAATGTTTTTTACTGTCTTACTCAATCTGTTCCTATGGTTCAACAAAAGAGTACTTCTTCATCCCCCCCATGGTACAATAGTGATCTACGGTCTTTAAGAAATAAGAGGAACAAATTATGGCGGATTTACCTGACATCCCGCTCTGACTTTGATCTGTTAAGTTATCAGTACACCAACTCTCAATTTTCTGAACTTTGCGATTCCCTCTACCAAGATTACTTAAATCGAATGCAAACTTGTATTATAACAGATCCCAAAAGATTCTTTCATTTCATCAATGCTAAAAGAAAGTCTGATAGCTACCCTTCAACATTAACTTATCTGGGCTCTGGCTCCGATGATCCGAAAATTGTTGCTAATTTGTTTGCCCAATTCTTTCGCCAATCTTTCTCTGTTACTGACTTACAACCTGATTTAGAATATTTTTCATACCTAAAATCTTGCCAAACTTCCTTAAACTCCATAAGTATATCATCGAGCATAGTGGAAGACAAGATTAATATTCTCAAAGATGATTACTCCGCTGGTCCTGATGGTGTCCCCGCTATAATTTTGAAAAAGTGCTGCTTACACTTAGCAAAACCCTTGACAGCTTTATTCAAAATTTCACTCTCACTTGGAGTTTTTCTTTCTCATTGGAAAAACTCTTTTATAATCCCCATCCATAAAAACGGCCCCAAGAAAGAAATCTCAAACTACCGCCCTATAGCTAAGTTGTCTTGCATCCCTAAGCTTTTTGAAAGTATTGTCTATGATACAATGCTTTTCCACTGCAAGCATTTAGTATCCCCAAATCAACATGGCTTCGTCAAAGGTAGGTCTACAACCACTAATTTGATTGAATTTGTTTCTGGAACCCTATGCTCTCTTGAAAACGGCTGTGAGGTTGATGTAATTGCAACCGACCTAAGCAAAGCATTTGACAAAATCTCCCATTCTCTGATCCTTTTCAAGTTAAATGCCTTAGGATTTCAACCCAGTTTCGTTTCTTGGATACAGTCCTACTTAAAAGATCGTCAGTATAGAGTTATCTTTAGATCCTCTGAATCTGATCCCATCCTTGCAACTTCCGGTGTACCGCAGGGAAGCCACCTTGGCCCATTGATTTTCATTTTGACCATTAACGATGTTGACTGTATCATAAAAGAATCTCTTATATCTGTCTATGCAGATGATAAGAAAATATTTAGGTGCATCTCATCCCCTAGCGACTCGCTTCTACTACAAAATGATCTCAACAAATTTTCGACATGGTGCCTTAAAAACTTTCTGGAACTCAATGTTAACAAGTGTCAAGCTATCACCTACTCACGTAAGCGCTTTAAACTCCTTCCTAGAACGTATTTTATAAATAATATGCCTGTTCGCTCGGTTGACTCTCTTAATGATCTAGGGATAATTTGTGATAGAGAACTGAACTTTCGCTCTCACATTGATACATCCATTAAGAGAGCTAACTCTTCACTCGGCTTTGTAAAACGATGGTCCAAGGAATTCCTCGATCCCTATGTCACTAAATCTCTCTACACCACTTTTGTTAGGCCACTGCTCGAATATGCAAGTCAAGTCTGGTCACCCTCTTACATTAGTCACTCCCAGCGAATTGAAGCCGTTCAACGTCGATTTCTTCGTTTTGCCCTCCGAGGCCTACCTTGGTCTGATCCGTATAACCTACCTCCCTATGAACATCGTTTAAAATTAATTCACATGGAATCTCTTGAATACCGCCGTAGGGTGGCTGACGTTGTTTTCACCCATCAACTCCTAACTGGAAATATTGACTGTCCTTCTCTTCTCCAAAAAATCTCCATCCAAACTAATTCCAATAATCTCCGATCCATACCTCTCTTTCAGATAAAATTTCATCGTACCAATTATGGTAGCAATGAACCTATGACACGTATGCTACGCACTTCAAACAGTGTTTCCAACCTATTCGACTTCCATTTAAGCAAATCCAGACTCAAATCATCCCTTTATAGTACCTCGTTCCCTTTCTAACCATAACCGAAAATTTCCTAGTTTTTAAGAATTTATGTTAGTCTTAAGTTAGTTAAGTTATTTTTTAAGTTGATTGCTTGTATTAAGCTAATAAAGTTAAACAAACTGATGGAGGTGAGAGGGGCCTTCTCCCCTCTCTCCCTGTGTGTGTGTTTGTTGCTATAATATGTTACTTGGCTACTACGATGTGAACGACCAAACTCAAGTCATTGCCGATGCCAGCCCCGTCGGCTTATAGCCTTTTCACACCGAACCGAAAACGAGGTTTTCGGCTAAAAGTTTTCGAAACCTCTTAAAGTGTTCACACCGAATATTTATAAGTTTTCATTTGATATTTCAATTATTTTGACACTAACTGTCAAAGTAAAATAAATTCTCACCAAATGGGTTTGATTTGGATACAAAAAAAGAAAATTGAACAATGCATGAAGATTTTGCTTAACTACATATCCTTATCTCAATCCTCTATAATTAATAAAAAACATCGGCGTCTTTTTATTTTGAAAATGCTGAAAATGAAAAAAACCAAAAGAATTATGATTGATTTAATCGAAAACAATCATCGACAAAGAAGCATCTGGACAAAGGTAAGCATCTAATAATTCAACTTCAACGATGTATAAAAAATGTCCTATTTTAATATCTACGCATATACGTACAAGCAATTTTTGGGAACGCGAAGTGTTGGAAAACAATGATGATTATTTCAAACCAAATTTCAGAATGAGCCGTGGAACCTTCAATTTATTGTGCAATGAGCTAAAAAATCTTGAAATGCAAGACACCAACTTTAGAAAGTGCATACCTTTGAAAAAAAGAATAGCTATTGCCATATATACGCTGGGGTCATCTGCTGAATACAGGACAGTAGCAGCTATATCTTCGGCGTAGGCACATCTACAGTAGGCATGATTTTAAAAGAATTTTGTAAGGAAGTGTGGCTTGTTTTAAAACCTAAATACCTATGCGCCTATCCACTCACTGAACAACTTATAAAGGAAAATGTGAGTGGTTTTGAAAAACTTGGTTTCCCACAGTGTTTTGGAGCTATTGGTATGTTAAAGATTTTAGAATGTCTCAAATCAATGTCTTGGTTTAATTTTTCTACTGAATTTTTTGCATTGATTTGGGAGACCCAATATAGCCAAATATATAAACAAATTTTAAGTATTTTCAATATTACTGAAGATGGTTGTCATATTGAGATCCAAGCCCCAGCTAAAGATTCTGCAGATTACTATAATTATAAGGGATGGCATTCAACTGTCTTGCTAGCTGTCGTTGATTATCGGTATGTATACAAAGTTGATTTTTTTGTACAAAAATAATCCTAATTATCATTCCTATACAAAGTTACAGATTTCTGTTCATAAACGTAGGAGCGCCTGGTCGCTGTAATGATTCCCAGATATACGAAGATTCTTATGCTAGACAACAGCACCGGCAACCTATTCTAAAGGAATTGTCAAAAAAAATATGTGGTGTGAATGTTCCAGTAGTGCTTATTGGAGACTCAGCTTTTAGGTTTTCTGAATCTCTAATGAAACCATTTCCTTTTAGTACCCTTTCAAAATGTCGAAGAGTTGTTGAAAACTGTTTCGGACATATGAAAGCAAGATTCAGAAGAATCGGAAAAGGCCTCGATAACCGAATTGATAACAGCACCCTAATTATAAAAGCATGCTGTGTTTTACATAATTTCCTGAACGTCATTAACGATGAAATAAACATTCAATGGTTGCAAAATACAAACAATATTTCGCAGAGACAGCAACCAGAACATTCAACTCAGATAGGGGATTGCAGAAGTTCACCTTCAATTATACGAAATGCTATCAGCATGCATTTAGGTAAGTAAAAATATTTTTGGTGTTTGAGAGAAACTTAATAGCTCCAAAAACATATTAAGGCAATTTATGCAAAGGTGATAAGTCGTCGTAAACTTTGTAAACTGCATAAATCAATCAAAATTTGTATACAAAGGTTACAGCGACTTTTACTCCTTTTCATGAACACCCTTATTATTTCAGTAAACTTTTATAGAACGCAGCTTAAATACTTGCGCATATATATGTGCATATTTGTATGTAATCTTGCACTCAATCATTGATATTTTTATTTAGTTCAAATCTATTGTTTGAATGCAACTAATGGATTGTATATTCCTACCGTGTTAACAGAATAGCATATAAAAATTAATGCAGTTCACTAGAAAAATGTAATTATAATTACATATACATTTTTTATATTGAGTGTAAGAACAGTACAAGAACATATTGCTTTTCTGCCTTAATATTTCTTTTGCATAAAACATTTTTCATTTTTTCTCTCATGACCGTCCAAAAACCTTCAAATCTACCATAAAATATTTTACAAAAACATTGAAAGGTTTTCTGCTAAACAGTTTATTTAGTTTTTCTCAAAACTAAGATTTTGTACTTGTAATGTTCTTACACTTACCGATTCGATTAATCAAAAAAGAAATCATACTAAATGAACTTTATCTTTCAAATTGTCTCGTATTCTCGTTGCCTTCGTTTCTTTTCTGTTTTCTTCCCGTATGTCTTATTTAAAAAAAAAGAAGCAAAACGATTTACTATTTACATTAGGTATTTTTATTGCATGATAGTTATATCTAATTCACGACAGTTCAAGTTCGCCGATGCGTTCGGGTTTAAATTCAAAATTGTACTGACTTAACTTAGTATTTAACAAAATTATTATGTAACAAATAAATAAAGAGTAGGTCAAGTAATAAGAATGAGTAAATTAAAGTAAATAAGTTAATATGTATGTGAAATGAGATTTTTACTTGTCGGATTGACTTCATTTGCCTGCTTTTTGAAACATACCGGCCTCGTCTGAAACACCGGTTTCTGAATTCTCTTCTGTGAGTAGGACGCAAATTTTTTGTGCTGGCCGCTGTCTAGTAAACGTTCGACCCGTTGCCTTGTCGTAGTGTTGAGTCGTCACAACTCGAACCAATTGGTCCTCGCCTGGATGTACTGCAGTAACTCGACCGAGACACCACTGTGTCGGTGGCAAATTATCTTGCTTTATTGCCACAACATCACCCACCTTCACGTTTTCTTCTGCCTTGAGCCACTTACTTCTTTGCTGTAGAGTTGTAAGGTATTCCTGTTGCCAACGTTGCCATATATCTTCAGTCCATCGTCGGACTAAATTCCATTCTTTAATGCGATTCAATGGTAAAGTCATGAGCGTTGGTTCGGGTAGTGCGATAATGGGACCACCCGTAAGAAAGTCGCCTTGTGTTAATGCTAGCTTGTCGTCTGGGTCGTCATATAGAGCCACCAATGGCCTTGAGTTTAAGCAAGTCTCTATACGTATGAGCAAAGTGTTGAATTGTTCATAGCTCATAGTTTGACTGCCAACCACTCGCACGATATGCCTTTTTACTGACTTTACAGCTGCCTCCCATATGCCACCTTGATGGGGGGCTGCTGGCGGTATGAAGTGCCACGTAGTACCACGATGTGACAATTTTTCCTTCACATGCTCGGAGTGCCATGCCTCTAAGTCCTCTTGCATACGCCGATTTGCACCCTGGAAATTTGTGCCGTTATCTGAATGAAGATGCTCGCATGGTCCTCGTCTGCTGGTGAATCTTGCGAAGGCGTTAAGAAATGCCTCAGTTGACAAGTCAGTAGCCAGTTCGATATGAACGGCTTTCGTTGCTAAACATACGAAAATAACCACGTACGTTTTTGCTGTAGTCCTTGATCGTTTTGCGCCTAGGCGTAACAAAAATGGACCACAATAATCTACGCCTGTGATGAGAAATGGTCGATGTCGAGTTACATGATGCTTTGGTAGATCACCCATTCGCTGCTTTGCCACTTTACCTCGTTGTAAGCGACATGTGATACATTTGTTAATGTATGATTTTACAAGTGCCCGGCCTCCTATGATCCAATGCGTCTGTCTAATGATCTGTAACATCAATTGTACACCACCATGTAGAGTTTCACGATGAACTTCAGCAACAATCATATATGCTAGTCTGCCTTCCTTTGATAAGATAACTGGAAACTTTTGGTTCACGTCCAATTTCGCCCGTTTGATCCGTCCACCAACTCGCAAAATATTATCTTTGTTACGTCGTGAATAATTAAAAGTCGTATTTTATTTTTAATATTAGTTCACAATTTTATTTTATTTTAAATTATAAAATAGTACTCAAAAAATATTATTCTAATTACGATGGCGTCTGGATGAGAAGAGAGCAAAGAATGTCTAAAATGAATGATGACAAAGACAGACCTCATACTGTTCAGAAAAAGAGACATTCATCCAAACGTCATATTATGTGGGTGGACAGTGTTGCCAAATTCAAATACATTACATACGTCCCCCTTAAAAAAAAAATTTACGATAATTATAAATTATTCATAAATAATCAGCGAACCTTAAAGGTTTTTTTAATTCAGCTCTATTTCTTAACATTCTTTCAGATACAATATCAGACGACTGAATAGGATTATTAACATTAGTAAAATCAGTCGTGTTATTATTTACATTTTGAGCAGCTGTATTAGTTACACTTTGAGTTTGATGTGGATAAAAATACAAACATTTCTTTACATTAGTTGGTTTTACTTTATAATTAATTTGTGACCTTTGTATTTTTTCTTTCGTATTTATATTACATTTATATTTTCTTATTTGGTCCAGATGTCTTTTAATATGCCTGCCCGATTCCATTTTACATTTTTTTGAATTTAAAAATTCTTTACTCTGCTCGGAAACGAACTGCGTTCCGTTATCGGAAACTACAACTTCCGGAATACCAAATCTTGAAAACACATTTCTAAGGCATTTTATGTAGAACGTTGAGTTTGGCGTTTTGGTATAAAATACCTCAATCCACTTTGAGAAAGCATCAATAATTACTAAAAATTGAAAACCTCTCAAAGGACCCGCAAAATCTACATGTATACGTTGCCATGGTTTTTCTGACTTTTCCCAGTTAATAACTTTAGCTCTCGGTGGATTCGGCAAAAGTGACAAACAAACTTCACAACTTTTGATTAAATTTTCCACCTCAACGTCCATATTTGGCCACCAAACATAAGATCTTAAAAGTGATTTTGTTTTCACAATACCCATATGTGTCACATGTGATTGTTTTAAGATTAACTTACGTAAGGATTGTGGAATAACCACTCTATGACCCCACATCAGGACTTCGTTTTCCACAACGAGCTCGTTAATGCGTTTTAAGAAAGTAGAAAATGAATCATTGCTCTTTAATTTTGAAAATTTTCCTGTCTTAACTGCCTCTATAACCGTGCACAAAATTTCATCAGCTAAAGTTTCTTTTCGTAATAAAATGGCGTCGACTAAAATGTTCGAATTCGTTTCTATTAGGTTCAAATAAGTCATTGTATTCTTTTCGTTTTCTTTTTTGTCTTCGTTACTATCACTTTGCTGAGGATATCGCGATATTGTATCAGCAACATTATCAGCGGATTTTATATATCGTATGGAATATTGAAAAGCTGATAGATGAAAAGCCCACCTTTGAAGCCTACTCGTGGACATTTGTGGAATCCCTTTCTTTTCTCCGAAGATTGTTACGAGGGGTTTGTGATCCGTAACTAGCTGAAATGGTCTTCCGATTAAAAACTGATAGAATTTACGTGTGGCGTAGACTATGGCTAGAGCTTCCTTCTCTATAACGCCATAATTCTTTTCGGATTTGGATAGCAAGCGTGAAGCGAATTCAATTGGTCGTTCAGACCCATCCGGAAAAGTATGAGCTAAAACCGCCCCTATTCCAACATTGGAAGCATCGCAGGTGAGTACCACAGGCAGTTGTGGATTGAAATGCACTAGGACCGTATCAGACATTATTTCCTGCTTCATGCTTTCAAAAGCAGCCATAGCTTGCCTATTCCACTCAAAGGTATCCCCTTTCAAAACGTCGTATATAGGAGACATCTTTGTGGCTAAATCTGGAATAAATCTACCGAAATAATTTACGAACCCGCAAAAGGATCTAACATCGGATATGTTTCTCGGTACAGGAAATTTTGAAATCGTTTCGTCTCGATTTACTGTAACAAAACCTTTTTCAGAAATTAAATATCCCAGATATTGAATTTCATTTTTTGCGAACAAACACTTATTCTTGTTCAATTTTAAACCAGAACTACTTAACCTCTGGAATGTTTCGCGAAGTATTTCGTTGTGCTTCTTAAGATTCGGCGCTGCAATAATTATATCGTCTAAAAAATTAACAACCCCGTCAATATTTCTTAAGACCTTTTCTATTTCACGTTGAAAAATTCCCGTTGCTGGCTTTATGCCGAAAGGTAACCTATTCATACAAAAATTTCCCACATGGGTGCTCCATGTGACTAACTTTTTTGAAGACTCGTCTAATTCTATTTGATTGTAAGCGTTTGCTAAGTCAATTTTCGAGAAAACTCGTGCATCCCCTATTTTGTTAAAAATATCGTTAATTCGTGGTAGTGGATGATTTGAATCATGCAAATATTTATTTAAAGTTACTTTATAGTCCGCGCATAATCTTATTTTACCGTTCTCTTTCAAAATTGGAACAAGGGGCGTACCCCATTGAGTACTTTCCGTTTTCGTTATAATTCCGCGGCTTTCTAAATCGTGTAACTGGTTTTCAACTTCTTCCCTAAATGCGAATGAAATCGGGCGTGCTTTTACAAAAATTGGTTGAACATTTTTATCGATCTCTAGTCTAACTTGACAATTTTTTAATTTACCAAATTCATCGGAAAAAAGAGAATCGTATTCTTTAATTATCGAATTTAAATTTTTATCATCTGAGACAATAGCATTTACTTTTATTTCTTTAATTTGAAAAACTTTTATAAAATCTCTACCCACTACTGGGCTTTCACCCTTATCAATAACTAGAAACTTAAAATATTTTATTATATTATTATAACTTATGCTACTAAATAACGAGCCTTTTACTATTAATTTATTTTTACCGTAACCAGAAATATTAGTGTTATCTTTTTGCAGTTTTTTATCACTAAAAAATCGTAAATAGGTTTCCCCAGGAATAGCTGACACAGCTGCACCTGTATCAACTTGAAACCTTATTTTTTTTTTAAATAATTCTAAATCTATATCAATAGAATCGGTAAATGGTTCGTTACTTTTGATTGTTGAGATTTTTTTAGATGATACCTTCTTACTTGTAGCTGGACACTTACACATCGAAGCCATGTGCCCCTTTCGTTCGCAATTGTAGCAAATGACATCTTTATATTTGCACTGTTGAGGTTTGTGGTTATCAAAACCACAATGTGGACACACGTTGAATGCTTTTGTCGGTGTCTTCTGCTGCACATGCTGCCGCTTCTGTTGTCCAAATTTCTGCTGTTGCTGACGTTTTTGGTAGGTCGTTTTAATCGCACAAATGCTCTCCGTCTTTACGTCTCCGTTTGATTCACCTTGGTCGTGCCTCCTTTGAAACTTCTTGGCTGTTTCTAACGCTTTTGCCAGCGTAAGCTTGTCGTCGTCACATAGTTTGTCAAAAACTACGCCAGACATACCAATAACAAACTTGTCCAAGAGCATGCTTTCTAATCTGGAACCAAATTCACATGCCTTTGCCAAGTTTCGCAGCCTTATTAGGTAGTCCTGAGCCGTTTCGTCGTCTTTTTTAGCTGCTTCGTAGAAATTTCGTCGTTCACAGTATAATATCGTTGGAAGTGTGAAGTTGTTGTTAAAAATCGTGATAAGCTCGTCGTATGACTTCTCTCCAGGCGTTTTAGGTGAACATAACCCATGTACCACTTCGTAGGTCCTGTCTCCCAGCAAATTTATGAGAGCTGCACGTTTTTTTGATTCGTCTTTAATTTCGGCCTGACAGAAATACTGTTCTAGACGGCCTTTATAAATGGACCAGTTTTGCGTGTCGTACTCGAAAGCAGGAATATTTAGAACAGTTGGGGCTGACACATTAACCGCTTGATTCACATCAGGAGGCGCCATTTTCCCACACACGCGTATTTATCGCACAGGATTAATTTATTTGCAGATTTAAATCTGAATAAATCTTTGCGATCACTTTTATTATTTCTTCGTCGCCAATGTTACGTCGTGAATAATTAAAAGTCGTATTTTATTTTTAATATTAGTTCACAATTTTATTTTATTTTAAATTATAAAATAGTACTCAAAAAATATTATTCTAATTACGATGGCGTCTCCCTCGCGTGGCAGTCACCTTGTAGTGGTGCGGGGGCTTAAGTTTCAAAGATTCATTTGACCTGCCGGTATTGGGGATAACCCAAGCCGGGAGTAATCTTGAGGAGTTACGAACTAAGTACTGCCCCCCCTAATCCAGGGTGTTACGTGCACCGTGCCCATTGGATGGTTTGCAGCCAGGGGGTATACCGGCTGTATTCTAACGGTACCTCTTCGACACCAGGTCGAATCGGAGAGTAACTTAGACCTTACCATATCATGCGGAGCTCTGATATGGCGGACCAACCTTTCTCTAGCTACTCGTGGGAACAAAATATGCCAAAAAAAAATAAAACAAAAAAACAACAACAACCACAAAAAATATAACATTCCGCGGGATGTCACCGCGAATGAGTATGCGAATCGCATGGAAAATATCTTTCTTAACGATTCGAGACCGGGAATGAGTTTTTATTTGAAGAGCAGGTCTCTTGATAAAACACAGAACCGGGCAGTTCAGGGAGAATCGTCAGCAAGTCAGGGGAAAACAACACCCAGACGAGCAGAAGACGAAACTCCAAGCACATCTAGAGCTAGTACTGGGAGAACATCTCCGGTGCAAGTTAAAGATGTTGCCAAAGCCGTAGAAGGCGAAAAAGTTGGGAAGACACCAGCAAAGATTGCCTCTCCACCACCGAAAGACCTGCGGCGTGAAAAGGCCAGGAAAACCACTGGTCCACTCCCGCAAAAGGGGATGCCAGGGGCATTCGATGACCCACTGAGGAAAGGACTGAGTGGAGCGGGGTGCAGGTGGTACCTCCGGTTCCTGGGTCAGGGGATGTCCCCGCAGGAAGCCCGGAAAAAGGTTGACGAGAGGAAAGCAGACCCTAACAAGGGACCTGTTAGTAGCCTGGATACTGGGAAGAGGAAGAGCGACAACATCACTCCTCCCCAAAGGCAAGATGCCAAAAAATCCAGGACGTCGACCACAGAAAAAGCGGGACCAAGCACCGCAAAAATCGTGGCGAATGAGAAACAGCTCTCGTATGCGAATGCGGCCAGGAGTGTGAGGATTGCGGTTCTACCAAGGCAATACCCTCAGGTTACCCTCAGCGCGGATGAATTATCGGCACTGGAGGAAGCCATTATTGAGGAAGTGTCTCTTGGGTGGAAGCACAAACTCAAGTTCAATGGCCTGCACTTCAGAACGGGGCTGCTGTTAGTCGATTGCGATGGGCAAGAGACGGCAGAATGGCTCAAGGAGAAGGCATCCAAATTGAGCACTTGGAAGGGCAGTGAGCTGATAGCACGCATGGGGGATGAAATCCCCAAGATGCAAAATATCACCCTGTTTTTGCCAAGAAGTGCTGGGCAAGACAATAAAAAATCGCTGTCGCTCATCCAGGCACAAAATGACGGACTGTTGGTACACGCATGGAAAGTGCTCACCAGTAAAGCTGAAGGCAAAGGTCAGCTCATGGTGATCGGCGTTGACGACCAGTCCGCGAATGCTATAGTGAAAGCAGAACACCAGCTTCACTATAAATTCGGAAAAATCCCAGTAACGGGACTCCGAAAGCGTATAGCAGGCCAAGTCACTGTAGCGCAAACCCATCCTTCCAATCCCCCCATCCCCCCAACTACCAGCTCTAACATACCCCCCACTCCATTACTTACCCAAAAAACCCAACCTATCCCAACCTCCGTAATATCGGATCCCACCCAAAACCCCGCAACTCCCAAACCCATCCTAATCCCGTCTACTCCCGAACCCATCCTTTCCCTAGTAACTCCCAAACCCACTGAGACAACCTTCCAAAGCCAGGAACAACAACTGGCAATGGAAGTGTCTAGTCAGATGGACGAAGAAATGGAGGGCATTGACCTCTCTTCTAGTTCATCTGACTTAGACGAGGTGCTTCCCACAAACGAGGAGGAAGATAGTCTGCTAGCAGATGAGGGGGCACCAGCCCCCACCTGTTAAACAGACTATGTCTGGACGCGGGATCAGAACCAGACTAGCCCAGGTAAACTTGCACCACGCAAAAGCAGCATCAGCTATTATATCTCGAAAATTTTCAGCTGATGACCTGGGACTAGTCCTGATCCAAGAACCCTGGATTTACGGGGGCCAAATTAGAGGCCTAACATGTAAGAACTCTAAATTAATTTGGGATACGAGAAGTGACTCGCCCCGAGCATGCATAAAAATAAGAAATAACATAAAATTTATATGTCTTTCAGAATTTATGACGAGGGACCTGGTGCCAATCCAAGCCCAGATTGACAACGAGGGCAACCTCAGCACGATGGTGGTAGCAGCAGCCTACTTCGCCGGTGATGAGGGAAATATTCCACCAATCGAAGTACGGAAGTTAGCGGACTACTGCAGCAGCAAAGGACTACCGTTGTTGGTCGGTTGTGATGCAAACGCCCACCATACAACATGGGGTAGTACCGATACTAATCAAAGGGGTGAGTACCTTTTAGACTTTATTATCGAAAAAAATCTAGATATTTATAACGTAGGGAACACACCTACCTTTATAACTAGAGTAAGGAAAGAAGTCTTAGACTTAACGTTTGGAAGCCCGAACGTAGGTAACCTGATTAGGGATTGGAGGATTTCAAACGAACCATCCATGTCTGACCACAGAATTATAGAGTTTACCTTAGACAACTTGCTCACAGAGAATACCTCTGGCAGGAACCCTAAGAAAACTAACTGGAACCTGTACAAAAGCGTTCTCAAAACAAACCTTGAACGAATAGGTCCAGTAGAAACGACAAATTGTAACCTTGAGTTAGAACACTTAGTAAACGAGCTTAGTGGGGCAATAATTGAGGCTTATGAACTCAGTTGCCCCATAAAGCAAGGTAAAAGACAAAAGGATGCTCCGTGGTGGAACAGAAATCTGTCAAAACTAAGATCCAAGGTAAGAAAACTCTTTAATAAGGCAAAGAGTACTGGAGAGTGGAATAATTACTCTGCAGAGTTGACCAACTATAACCGGGAAATCAGAAGGGCAAAAAGAAAGAGCTTTGAAATGTTCTGTGAGGGGGTTTCATCTACTCCGGTAGCTGCTAGACTTCACAAAGCTCTAGCAAAAGAAACTACCATCACATCACTAGCACTTCGTTACTCGGATGGTAGCTACACGGAAAACGAGGAGCAAAGGGCTACCCTACTGCTAAACACTCATTTTCCGGGTAGTCTACCTATGGTAGATAACTTGACAGAGAGAATACCTCTCAGGCCAAACCGGATAGACTGGCAGATAGCTTCGACTATTTGTACAGGCAATAGGATCGAATGGGCAATAAGTACCTTTCAACCCTTTAAATCACCGGGCGTAGACGGCATTTTTCCAGCCCTTCTGCAAAAAGGAAAGGAAGAAGTAATGCCTTACATCATAAAATTGCTTCGAAGTAGTATTGCACTTGGGTACATACCAAGTTTATGGAGAAGAGCAAAGGTAATTTTTATCCCCAAAGTGGGGAAAAAAGATACAACCCATCCTAAGTCATTCAGGCCAATTAGTTTAACATCTTTTTTACTGAAAACTTTGGAAAAGGTAATCGATAACTTCATAAGAACAGAAGTCTTAACAAGCATGCCTCTAAATCATCACCAGCATGCCTACAGAGCGGGTAGGTCCACAGAAACCGCTCTGTATGAACTAATTAACAATGTACAGATAGCTTTAGATGGCAAGGAAATTGCCATTTGTGCCTTCCTGGATATAGAAGGAGCCTTTGACAACACCTCACATGAAGCTGTTGACAGGGCTCTTAGTAGAAAGGGGGTACCCATCACCATTATTAGATGGATAGGTAGAATGCTAGGTACAAGAACGGCGGAAGCAAACGCAGGACAAAACGTTCAGAAAGTCATCACAACAAGAGGTTGCCCTCAGGGAGGGGTACTATCACCCTTACTGTGGAGCCTTGTTGTAGATGAACTACTTGAAATTCTAACTTCTCAAGGTATACGTTGCATTGGCTTTGCCGATGACATTGTAATAACTGCCTTGGGGAAGTTTGAAGAAACTCTTTGTGACATAATACAAAGAGGACTAAATGTAACAAAGAAATGGTGTACTTCAGTGGGTTTGAATATCAACCCCACAAAGACGGCAATAATACCATTTACCAAGAAAAGACTTCTACCACGTATGAAACCAATACGGTTGGCTGGAGAAGTAATCGACACCCAAAGAGAGGTCAAGTATCTAGGCATAACACTAGATAGCAAGCTCCTTTGGAATAAACATGTCGATATAACTGTCGGAAAAGCCACAAAAGCCCTGATGATTTGCAAAAGAATTGCAGGAAAATCATGGGGTTGCAAACCAAACATCCTGAGATGGATGTACACCATGATGGTAAGACCCATCATTACCTATGGGGCGGTTGCATGGCACAAAAGAACCGAACTAACAACCACTAAGAAAAAATTAGAAAAGTTGCAAAGGCTTGCATGTATATGTATAACCGGAGCAATGAGAACATGCCCTACAGCAGCAATGGAAAACATCTTAAATCTAGCGCCACTACACGTGGCAATAGGAAGTGCTGCTAAGGGAGCAATCATGAGGTTTGCTAAGGAGGGCACTGGGACAGGGAAAATCATTGGTCATAGAGAGAAGAACATGATCCTCAAGTCCACAGAAATGAACCTTCTCGACATTCCCAGGGACAGCATGATTAGAAAATATAACTTCGAAAAGCTTTTTCGAACGGAGTTAAGTTGCAAAAGAGACTGGGTAGGTGAGATGGAAAACTACAATCTCAATGCAAACACCATCAAGTGGTATACTGATGGATCGAGAACTTCTGACGGGACTGGTGTAGGGATTTTTGGGCCTAGAACCAAAATTTCCATACCGATGGGGAAGTCCACCAGCATATTCCAGGCGGAAGTGAACGCCATCGGAAAATGCGCAGAACGTAACATCGATAGAAAATACAAAAACCAAAACATTGCCATCATGTCAGACAGCCAAGCTGCACTTAAAGCTTTAAATTCATATACCATTACTTCTAGACTAGTATGGGAATGTGTGAATAAGCTCAATGAACTGGGCAAGGAAAACAAAGTCACACTACATTGGGTACCAGGTCACGTCGGTGTCCTGGGCAATGAAGAGGCTGACTCCCTAGCAAAAATAGGAGCAATGACACCCCTAATGGGACCAGAGCCCTATTGTGGTATAGGGGAGAATATAATTAAAAACAATATCAAATCCGAAGAGAAGGCTAAAAGATCAAAAATCTGGGAAGAACTCCCCAAACTGAGACAGGCAAAACTCTTACTCGGGGAATATAACCGAGAGCGTTTCTTATCCTGCATCAGCCTAAGTAGGAACAATCTTAGGAGAGTAACGGGTCTCCTCTCCGGTCATTGCAAACTGAGAAGACACCTCAGTATCCTTGGTCTAGTGAGCAGCGCTTCCTGCAGATTCTGCAACGCTCATGAGGAGACACCGGACCACATAATAGGAAAATGTGATGCACTAATGCATCATAGACATAAATATCTGGGCAAGTACCATATAGAAGAGAATGAATTACATTCTCTAAAAATACCCCAAATCATTAAATTCCTCAAAGGAACGAATTTGGAGGATGAATTGTAGATGAGAAACCTCATCCACATTAAAAGGGGGGCACAATAGATCATAAGGTCGCAGTGCAAATATTAACCCAATACATTCATTCATTCATACGATGGCGTCTGGATGAGAAGAGAGCAAAGAATGTCTAAAATGAATGATGACAAAGACAGACCTCATACTGTTCAGAAAAAGAGACATTCATCCAAACGTCATATTATGTGGGTGGACAGTGTTGCCAAATTCAAATACATTACAATCTTCATCAAGAAATGGGTTCAATGAATTGAGTGCACTGGTATTTGGTAAGTTCTTCCCCTTGTTACATAATTCGATATCACTCTTGTACCATTGCCTTTGGTCTAATCGTGTTAATACTTGCATTGCCTGATGTAATCGTCCAGTGCTGCATATGTCGGAATCTTTTTGGTTTTTCCTGCCTGCATAAAGCGCGTAAAGAATATGGGCCATCATTCGTTTCATCTTCGTAAGGGAATTAGTTCGATCCAGGAAATTGATTGCCTGACCATCTCGTCGTCTCGTCATGAACAAGCCTGTGTGTTCTATGCGTGTATATGTCACAACTGGTAGCCTCTCTTCCTGTCGTAAGTGTTGAAGATCATTTGGTGAGCAAAATGGTTCTCGTGACATACTGTGAAGAAATTCAGGACCATTCCACCAGAGTGTATGGGCCTGTAGCTGCGAAGCCGTCAACCCTCGACTTGCGCAATCTGCTGGATTATGTGTCGAAGGAATATGATGCCATGTTGATGGTTCGCTATGTTGTTGCACGTAGCTCACCCGGTTTGATACGTATGGTTTAAACCTGACTGGGAGTTGTCGTAGCCATGCCAAAACGATTGTTGAATCAGTCCACAGGAAATATTCCACATTCAACATATCCATCGCTTCTCGTACTGCGTTCATCGTTGTCACCAATAATTGAGCACCACAAAGCTCGAGCCTAGGAATAGAAATTGTTTTCACCGGTGCTACCCGTGTTTTGGATGAGAGCAACTGGACTGTCGCCTGGCCTGACTCATCGATGGTCCGCACATAGATAACAGCCGCATATGCGCGTTGCGATGCATCACAGAAACCGTGAAGGGTTGTTTGCTGCCCTGGATGCATTCCAATGTGTCGTGGGATTGCCAGATTCGCCAACTGGAAAAGGTCATATCGAAAAACAGACCACTCTTGGATGAGGTCATTTGGCATTTCTTCGTCCCAACCAATGCCTGCCAACCATTGCCTCTGCATAAGTATTTTTGCTTTGATGACAACTGGTGCTAACATTCCCGTCGGATCGTAAAGCTTCGCAATGTCGCTGAGACACGTTCGTTTTGTACGTGTCGTGGCCTCATCTAAGGTGATTTCGAATGACAACTTGTCAGACTCGCTATCCCATTGCAAGCCTAAAACAGAAGATTCTTTTGGGTTAATTAATAATGGGGTTTTACCTGAGTCGCTTTGTCCAATGATTGCTGGTACGACTGCTTCGTTGTTAGATTGCCACTTCCGAAGATGCATGTGGCCTTGTTGTAGAACACGATCGACATTTTTCGATCGGCGAATTGCGATCGCTGGAGTGGGAGCACTAGAAAGGTAGTCATCAACATAAAAATCTTTCTCGATACTACACTTCGCCTCATTTGCCTCTGCCTCTTGCTTGATTATGGTGTAGTTGTCTTGGGCACATTGATGTAGCGTGCGCACTGCCAAGTATGGCCCAGAACGGGTGCCATATGTCACCGTCATCAGTCGATAAGTGTTGAGTTGATCAGTTGGATTCTCACGCCATAATATGAGCTGCCACTTTTGCTGATTTTGATTCACCAAAACTGCAACACGATATAGCCTGAATCAGAGGATGTTTGCTAATTTGTCCTGTATAACAGGACCGATGTGCTGTGTATCATTGAG
This sequence comes from Syrphus vitripennis, assembly GCA_958431115.1. Classification (NCBI taxonomy): domain Eukaryota; kingdom Metazoa; phylum Arthropoda; class Insecta; order Diptera; family Syrphidae; genus Syrphus; species Syrphus vitripennis. The sequence goes on from OY288108.1 coordinate 72,256,401, forward strand.
GGACACACCGTTGTCTGATTTCGCCGAGGCATTGAACACAACCCGAAATTTAGTTGTGACTGCATGATGAGGAATGTAATAGGCCGGAGAACCTTCCGACACATCACCTTCGTATAATGCCATATGACCCAGTGCTTCGTACTCACGTATTTTGCCAATAGACCGGAATCAGAATGTAGTCGCCTCTCGTTTCGATGAAACTGCTGCATTGCCATTCGACGTGAGTCACCAAGCTTTGGTTCCTCGTTTAAAAATGGTATGCTCACCACATACCGGCCATCGTCTTGTCTATGAACTGTTGCCTTATAAAGCTGCTCGCATTCATCTGTGTTAGTGTTGACTTCTGACAAAGCTGGTTCTTCTAACAGCCAAAAACGTGTAAGAGCCTCTTCTAGATTAATGTTTCCTCGTGTGTGCATACTTTGTGCCAAGTTACAATGTATTAAGTCCACTGGTCCTGATATCACCCAATCAAGATGTGTATTCTGCGCATGAGGTTGATTTGCTTCGCCAGTAGGTAAGTCTACCGTAATTTTTGTCAAAACGAATGCATTGAACTGAATTGAAAAATCTGCCTCGTGTTGTGATTGTAGCTGCAATACTGCTACGCCTCGTGTTGTTGGGCCTTGGACATCACCTGCACCAGCGATAACCATGTCGAATTTCTGCCTTTTAATTCGTAGCCGCTGCATACATCGTTCTGTGATGAAAGTTATTTGGGAGCCTGTATCACATAGTGCGCGTGCCGCAAAGGGATTGCCTTGAAAATCAGATATAATTGCAATTGCTGTTGCCAAGAGAGTCGTGTGACCATTGTATACAAAAGATGTAACCGCTGGAGCCTTATCTGCTGCATTGAGTCATGCCGAAACCTGTGTTCGTGATGGTGTCAACGAAGTACTAGCCGTTGAAGTTACACTGGCTGATGGCTGATTTGATGTCACTGTGCGACATAAAATTGTGTGATGCATACCTTGGCATTTCCCACATGGACGTTTAGAAAGGCACGCTCGTGTTGCATGACCTGGAGTGAGACAATTGTAACAAAGATTAGAATCTTTAACCATACCAAAACGCTCTGCTGGTGAAAGTGCCTCCAAATTCGGACAGCGTCCGATGTAATGATCACCATTGCAGTAGTAACAATGGCCACGATCTGCAGCCGGCAAATTTGTTCGTGTCAGCCTTGAAGTACCACCTGAGCTTGTGCTCATATGCGCCTTTGGAATCGATGATGATCGTTTGTTGACGTAACTGCCTGTTCTATCAGTGATAGCTCTGCCCATATGGTCAAGACCTCGTGCTCTGCCTTCGATGAATGCTCGTAACTCTGTCAATTTGGGTAGTGCAGTTCCTTTGAGTTGCATTTCCCAATGAATGATTGTCGCCTTTGGAAGTTTTGAAACCAAAATGTGGACAAGGATGTCGTCCCACGTTTCAACTGGCCGTTTCATTGCCGCCAAGGAGCGTGCGGTTTCATTGGTAATGTCAACTATTAAACGCAAGCCCGTATTGGTCTCCTTCTCAATTGAGTCCATATTAAGGAAAATATTTAAATGGGCCGACACAATAAGACGGTCGTTATCGTATCGTGCCTTTAACGTCTTCCATGCGGATTCATAATTATAATCTGTTGGTAGAAAACCAGCGACTACCTGAGCAGCTGAGCCCTTCAGTGCTCGCATAAGCCTAGTGTATTTGGCAGCTGTTGAAAGATGCCCTTTGGAATGCACCATTGCTTCATACATATCACGGAATGCAATCCATTTGTTGAATTCTCCATGAAATTCAGGAATAACGATTTTCTCTAGACGTACATCATTCAGGTCGCCTTGTTGACCATGAACTGAACGCACATCAGATGCCTGCTGCTCTTGTACAGCCAGATCAATTGCAACCGCAAGTATGGCCTTTACATTTGTGTATTTGTCCTCCACCACGTCGAACAAAGTTGTATGCGCTTCCATCTCGCTATCTTTCGAATCACCGACCAAAATAAAGTGTGTATCTACAAACCTTGTGAAATGGCTTTCCAAATTGTCCAATGTGGCACGCTTCATAGCCAGGTCTAGCTCCGCCAATGCACCAGCCTCCAATTTTTTAGCAAACTTCGAAATAGAAGTCACCGCACTCATCCGCAACTTTTATTCAGCCATAGTCTATTACGTGTTTTATTTAAAACTAAATTAAAGTCAAACTGAAACCGAGTAGGTATAGAGAATATAACTGAGAAAAAAAACTATCGTCCCGTTTCTATGAGCGATTTAAAAACACCGTTTGCTTTATGTACTTTTTCTCTACTCAAGAAAAGAAATTGCAACACAAAAAAAAGCTTCTACCGTTTGTCTTGCTATTTAATTCTGCAGGGGAAATATGCACTGTATTTTTTGCCTATGATGTGTGTAGGTATGTATATACAAACCGTACGCGCACAACCATTCGACTACACAACATTCGATAGGCCTTTTTTTGTTAGAGTTTCCTTTGTATATGAAAACTATAGTACTACCATGGTGGAAGTCGAATGGGGCGACATCTAATTTACCTATGCAACCCTTACTCTTTTTTTTTGAGGAGAGCTTATGGAGGTTTTAAATGATATTTATTGATATTTTTTGGATGCAATTATCCAAAAAATAGTCTCCTCTTCCTCCTACCACCAATTTTCTACGCTTAAAGATTCACCAAATCGAATTTTACACATCACATTTTGCAGCGCCACCACCAGGATCCGGGCAACCCTAAAAAAAACTCGCCATGAGAGTACTATAGTTTTCATATACAAAGCTTATTTAAAAAAAAGAAGCAAAACGATTTACCTTTGTATATGAAAACTATAGTACTCTCATGGCGAGTTTTTTTTAGGGTTGCCCGGATCCTGGTGGTGGCGCTGCAAAATGTGAGGTGTAAAATTCGATTTGGTGAGTCTTTAAGCGTCAAAAATTGGTGGTAGGAGCAAGAGGAGACTATTTTTTGGATATTTGCATCCAAAAAATATCAATAAATATCATTTAAAACCTCCATAAGCTCTCCGCAAAAAAAAAGAGTAAGGGTTGCCGGCATACATTAGATGTCGTCCCATTCGACTTCCACCATGAGAGTACTATAGTTTTCATATACAAAGGATTTACTATTTACATTAGGTATTTTTATTGCATGATAGTTATATCTAATTCACGACAGTTCAAGTTCGCCGATGCGTTGGGGTTTAAATTCAAAATTGTACTGACTTAACTTAGTATTTAACAAAATTATTATGTAACAAATAAATAAAGAGTAGGTCAAGTAATAAGAAAGAGTAAATTAAAGTAAATAAGTTAATATGTATGTGAAATGAGATTTTTACTTGTCGGATTGACTTCATTTGCCTGCTTTCTGAAACACAAATAAAAAAACGTACCACCAAAAAACGCAATTACCTGCGTCAGAAGTCTAGGCACTTGAGAAACCTTTTCATCACCTATAGTTAACCAAAACTATTGATAGTCAACTTCAGCAAAAAAAAAAAATTAAAACAATTTCACTAATTTTGTTTATTTATTTTTAGTTTGATTCAAACATTTTAAAAAACTTTTCGTTAAATTTCCTTGTTTCTTGTACAAAATCTTTAAAGAGGCTCAATTTTTCTTCCTCTATTGCGATATTCCTCTCCTCCGACTGCTGGCAATCTTTAATAAATTGGTCCATTTGCAGATCACTTTTATTTTTGTAGTCGAATGTTCTTTTTTTTCAGCTCGTCGTCGTGGCCTCGAAGAAGTAGAGCATGATGGTGATGCGAATTCCGATTTCCTAAATGGAGTGTCTGCGTCTTCGTCTTCGTCGTACCTGGATTTGGAATATCTGGATCTGGACCCAGACCTCGACCTCGACCTTGACCTCGACTCATCAGAAGCTGGAATTGCGTCCGTTGTATCATCTATAAATTAAAATTAAAAAAAAAATGTTAATTGAAAAATGTGTTGTTTTTTAAAATCAAATTTTACCTGAGGGGCGGCTGTCCTCTACATATAAATGTAAGTTATGCATCCTATGCTCCCCGAGAATGGCATGAATTTTTGAGAACAAGTGCCATTCTGACGGGGATCCACCAGACGGCCCTACCTTCTTTTTTCACGGCTATGAAATAAATTATATATAAATATGAATAAGTAAATCTGTATATATGTATCTACTAACAGAAAAGATCTAAGTACGTTTTACTTTCACTGGAAATTAAATTGAAATCAAAATAATTGCAATATCATATTGAATGAAAGTAACATGTAGAATCTGCCTGGGAAAAAGTATTTATGTATGTACATAAATGTAGGTACTTACTTGTATTTTGTTGTAAGATTATGCAGCTTCATTTTTATTTCGTCTGGAGTATATTCCACCAGCCGCCCCTCAAAAGCCACCGACATTTCCTTGAAAATATGTGAGTTTTTACGGACACCACGCAATCCTGGCTCCTTTGAGAGCCCATAGCTCCAGGAGGAGTTCTTCATCTCCAATCCCCCACAATTTTCTTGCTTTGTTTTTTTTTCTTTTGTTTATTTTCTTCCATATTCTAAAATAAAAAGAATTAAGGTACATAATTATTAGTTATTATTATTAAATATGTTAACAGCGATAAAAAATATAACTTACCAGTCAAATAACAATTCCCAAATAACAAAAAAATAGTTTGAAATTAAAACTGTAAATTTTGCTTGTGAATAGCTGTCAGATGTTTTTTTTTTGTTTATGTCTGATTGGTATTTGAATGCTTTCATTTCATTTCAATTGAGCATGAGCTTTGAACTTTTCATAGGTGTGTTTGCTTTACATCATCTCTGAATTTCAACAGGTTTTCAAGAGGTTTTATCAAAAACTTGTTAAAAACGAAAACTTGTGGTTTACGAAAAACGTATGGGAAAACTTGTGTTTTCGATGCAGGTTTTCGACGAAAACCGTTTTTTTGGCGAAAACCGTGTTTTCGGTTCAGTGTGAAAAGGCTATTAGGTGCAATTTTAATTCAAATTAACAATCAAAACGAGCCTCGAATTATCTCATATGCAAGTAAGAGCTTATCAAGTGTTGAAAAACGCTATGCACAAACTGAGAAAGAAGCACTCGCATTGGTATGGGCAGTGGAACGTTTCCATTTTTACTTGTATGGGCGATGTTTCGATTTAATAACAGACCACAAACCTTTAGAGGTTATATTTGGTCCAAGATCTAAACCATGCTTACGAATTGAAAGATGGGTATTGCGACTCCAAGCATACAAATACAAAATTATTTATAGACCAGGAAAAAATAACATCGCCGATCCACTGTCCAGATTAGTAGTAGATACGCAAACACAAATGACATTTGATGAAGAGGCAGAACATTATGTCAATTCAGTAGCATCAGTCGCTGCACCAGTAGCTATAAAATTGTGTGAGATTGAAAAACATTCACAATCTGATAGAACAACCCAGTTGACAAAACAAGCCATTTACAATAACAACTGGGATGAAACAAATGATTCGTTAAATGCGTACAAAGTATTTACAACCGAATTCTGTTTTGCAGGTGAAATTCTATTAAGAAGCAATCGAATTGTTATGCCACAAGATCTTCGTCACCAAGTACTAGAGCTAGCACACGAAGGGCACCCCGGCATGTCTGTTATGAAACGAAGAATCCGAGCCCGGCATGTCTGTTATGAAACAAAGAATCCGAGCCAAAATATGGTGGCCTGAAATAGATAGAGACGTCGAAGAAATGGTTAAAAGGTGTCATGGATGTATGTTGGTATCAGCACCACCACCACCCGAACCGATAAAAAGAAAAGAGCTACCTAATGCACCATGGCAACACCTAGCTCTTGATTTTTTAGGCCCGTTACCATCAGAACACTATTTATTGGTCATTGTCGATTACCACAGCCGATTTATTGAGATCGAAATAATTAAAAAAACTCAACAGTTCTGAAACTATTAAAAGGCTTAAACGAATATTTGCTAGGTTTGGACTACCTTTAACATTAACCGTGGACAATGGTAGACAGTTAGTAAGCGAACAATTTCGAAGTTTTTGTGACACAAACAACATTCAACTAATTATTACAACACCATATTGGCCACAAATGAACGGAGAAGTAGAAAGACAGAATAGATCAATCTTAAAAAGACTAACAATAAGTCAAAACACTAACAGGAATTGGATGGAAGATTTAAACTAGTATCTGCTTATGTATCGTTCAACTCAACATTCCACAACGAGTAAAACACCATCGGAATTAATGTTTGGAAGAAATATACGGGACAAATTACCGCAAATAATACACCCACTCGAAGTTGATGATGAGTTGTATGATCGGGACAAGGAAAAAAAAGAAAGTGAAAAACGATATGCAGACAAGAGAAGACATGCTAAATTAAATGACATCAAAATCGGCGATGAAGTTTTAGTAAAGACGATGACAAAAGCAAATAAACTTTCGCCCAACTTTAGCCCAGCTGTACATAAAGTAGTGGAAAGAAAAGGAGCAGAAGCCATCATTGCATCAAAAGACTCAGAAAAATTATACCGTCGAAATGTAACACATTTAAAAAAACTCAACACCAACCAGCCAGAGGAAGCAACTAAACAAACAACGAATGAAGAAACATCAACAACAAGAATTTTAGAACAAAATGAATCAACTACATCAACATCAGATCAACCACCAGAACCTACAACAAAGAGAACAAGAAAGATGCCAGGTCGTTATTTGGACTGAAAAAAACTAAAAAAAAAAAAAATAAAGCTTATACAAAGTATGAAGAAAAATTCACTTATGAACTGTATGTAATAAGTTAAAGTACCAAGATGAAAAATAATTGCTAAGGTATTAACTTAAAGTAAATTAAAATAATTTAAAAGAAAGGAAGTGGATGTAGTATCTGGCAGCACTGTAGTTGTCAAATGCAAGTGAAAAGAGAAGAATTAAGGAAATAAAGAAGATTCATTCGGTGCGAGACAGTCAAAGAAGTTGGTCTTATTATTGGAGATCCTAAAGTGGCGTAAACCTAAAAAACTGCTTAATTGTCTTAATGTTGTAGGTTCCGGAAAGTTTTTTATTGTTTTTAAATTTTTCTTGGATCCGTCTTTTTAATATCGTGGCCTACCACATAACCCAAAAATTCTACTTGAGTTTGAAAAAATATAGATTTTTCCAAAGATATTTTCATATTCGCGTTTCTAAGAACTTTATTATTTCATTTAAGTGTTTCTCATGCTCATTTATGCTATTTGAATATATAATAATGTCGTCAATGTATACATGACATATTTTTCCTACATATTTTTTAAGTATATGGTCCATTGTGCGTTGAAATATGCCCGGTGCATTTTTCAATCTAAACGGCATTCTTAAAAATTCGTATTTTCGTTGTTTACAGAAAACTATGTCTTCAGGTTTCATTTTGATTTGGTGAAATCCTGACTCTAAATCGATTTCCGAGAAATATTTCGCCTTTCCTAAATCAGAAAGGATAACGTTTGTATCTGGTATCGGGTACTTATCCGATACTGTCTTTTAATTTTTTTTTTTTTTTGTAATCTATGACCATTCGCATCTTGTTTGTTCCATCTGAATTTAATCCTTTTTTGGGCACCACCCATACTGGAGAGTTATATGGACTCTTTGATGGTCTTATAATTTCATCGTTCATCATGCGATTTATTTCTTTATTAACAAATGTGTTTGCGGATAAGGGGTAAGGATACTGTTTACTCCATATAGGGGTTTCAACAGTTTTACGTATTTCCGCCTTTACATCCGTTCTAAAAGGAAGATTTGTATTTATTCCTGAATGGTCTTTCTCTATTTTCCCTTTTATTTTGTTTATTATCTCATTTATATTATTATCGCTAACTGTTATACTGTTACATTTCTCTTCTGGTATGTAAATTCTTTCGCATCGGTCTTTATATTGTAAAATTCTTCTTTCAAAATCTAATTTTACATTTGCTCCTCTAAGAACATTACATCCTATCAAAAGATCTGCTTCTAAATTATTAATCACGTAAAATCTAACTAATTTATCGAATATCAAGACTTCATAAAAATGTGTTATAAGTGTCGTACCATTAATTGTTCTAACTCTTTTATTTATTGTCAACTTCTCCTCCTGTGTCACCATGAGTAGAATTGACCAAATAGAGGAAAACACAATCGGAATGACTAATTTCGTCTCTAAGCTCTCATCTTTACAACAACAAATTGATGCCATGCAAAAAAAAGAGATTGCAGCAGATGCTGTATTGTTTGGTGTTCCATCTTTACCGGATGAAAATCTTACATTGCTTTTTAATCGTCTTTGTCTTAACGTCAAATGCAAAGCCCCTAGCCTGAAGAGTATATTTCGCTCTCGCTCACGAAATATAAAAAGCTTAACTCCAACACCTATTATACTTAAATTTATGAACACGCAAGAGAGGAATTCCACATTGAAATGCATTTCCATCTACCGCAAACAACAACAACGTCATCAACTCACCTTACGAGATCTGGGTATAGAATCAAACAATGCTTGTTTTTTAAACGAAAGCCTACCAACGACCACCCGCACTCTTCTTCATCAAGCTGTGCGCATGAGGAACAATCACCAACTTTTCAGTGCATATACTTCATATGGTAATGTTTTCATAAAACTAGCAGCTGATGGAGAGAGTTTTGCTGTTCACAACGTGGGAGAATTAGAAGCTGCAGTGGCGACTAACTAAATTTGTGTATGCATTTATGATGTTTACCCTATATTTTTCTTTTTTATTACACATTAATAATAATTTATTCTTATCTTCATCTATCCTTTTCTTAATTTCATTTTTATTTATTCTTATTAAAATAGTTTGTAAATATTCTTTCTCTTTAACAAACTTTCCTTACTTAATTTCTTTTCTTGATTTCTTAATAGTTTTTCTATTTATTGTAACGATGATTTGCCAAAAAGTATTTTTCACTTTATACTTTCTTTTCTTAATTTCAACCGTTTCTCCTTTTGCTTCATATTCTTTCCTTATATACTGTCTTTTGATTAAAAATTATAAGCGCAGCTAACAATATCAGAGGGTTCATGGGCAATGACACGAATACAAGCTTATATCACATGATAAGAATTTTACGGCGGCAAAATAACGGTTTGCGAATTTGTCATCTTAATGCACAAAGCTTGACTAAAAAATTAGGGGAGTTCAGATACTTGTTTGTAGATTCTCAAATCGACATTATCTCTGTCTCCGAAACTTGGTTCCAACCAGATATTTGTGACAATTTTTATCGAGTTGAGGGCTATACATTTTTTAGGGCTGATCGCTTTTCAAGAACTGGTGGGGGATGCGCTCTGTACATTCGGGATGGGTTGAATTGTAGACTTGTTTGTAAATCAGATGATGAATGTCCTTTTGAATTCATATTTGTCAATATCAAATTTAACTCTGAAAATTTACTGGTTGGCTCGGTTTACCGACCCTATAACAACATCAGCTTAGTTCCATTAGTAACTACTCTAGAGACCTTTTCCTGCAATTTTTCGTTCACAATACTATGCGGTGACTTTAACTGTAATCTCCTAGATAACCAAATTTCTGATTCATTTTTAAGTACTTTTGAAGCTCTAGATTTACATGCAATCAACTGTACATCCCCAACCCATTTTACTGAATCTTCAAGCACATTACTTGACCTCTTTATATCAAGCGATAATGATAGAATTCTTCACTATAGCCAACTCCAAGCTTCCGGTTTTTCTAAACACGATATGATTTTCACATGTATTAATATATCTTGCCAAGTCGACCAACAAAGCTTTCAATTTCGTGATTTTAAAAATTTGAATGTTTCGGAGTTATTGCTTGATTTTCATCGCTTAAACTGGAATTCAATCTATTTAATGCAGAATGTGAATGAACAAATATCTTTTTTTAACCATAACATTAACTCACTGTTCGATTTCCATGTTCCAATCAAAACTCGTTTGATAAAACATCAAGCTTCTCCCTGGGTGAATGGCGACATCATTTCTGCAATGTCAGAACGTGATGCCGCTTACAGTCAGTGGAGAAGATACCGAATTGAATCTCTACACCAAAACTACTGCAAACTACGGAACAAAGTAGTGAAAATGATAAGATTGGCCAAATTGACTTTTTATGAACAGAAGCTTGGAACTTCAAAATCTATGAAAGACACTTGGAAGCAGCTCCGAGAAGTAGGTATCGGGAAACAACAAAAGTTTCTCACTGATGACATTGACTGCAATGACCTCAACAAAAAGTTTACTACACTGCCTTGTTCGTCATCTAATGTGTCTTTCAGTGTACCTCTCAATGTTGAACAATCACCTTCAGCCAATTCCTTTAGTTTTGACAGATTATCCGAGGAAGATGTTGTGGAGGCTATACTTTCTATTAAATCAAATTCCATAGGACTTGACTTAATTAACCCAAAGTTTATTAAACTTTTGCTTCCCTATATTCTGAGAATTGTAACACACATCTTTAACAGTATTTTGACAACATCTGAGTTTCCTACAGAATGGAAGAAAGCAAAAGTCATTCCTATTCCCAAGAAATGTACAGGCTCCGCAATAGATTTTCGACCAATAGCCATTCTACCTTTTCTTTCAAAAGTATTTGAAAAGGCAATCTCCAAACAAATTCAAAATCATCTTACTTCTAACAATCTTCTGAGTATATGTCAGTCTGGGTTCCGACCACAACGTAGTTGTAAATCGGCATTACTTCTCGTTGCTGATGAAATAAGAGCTGCCTTAGATAAAGACTATTTTGTCCTGCTCACGCTATTAGACTTCTCCAAGGCATTTGATACAGTTAATCACTCAATTCTCTGTAGAAGACTACACCAAAGTTTTGGTTTTTCAACTGAGTCGTGCAAACTGATCCACTCATATCTTAATAGCAGGCAACAATGTGTTGTAGCAAATGGTAGATCCTCCAACTTCGCTTATGTACTTCACGGGGTCCCACAAGGATCAATACTGGGTCCACTGTTTTTCTCCATGTACATTAATGATTTACCACACATAGTTAAAAACTGTTTTATTCACTTGTATGCTGACGACGTGCAGCTCTTGATCAGCCGGCCCTTGACTGCGAAGGATGAGGCAGTCTCTCTGATGAACACGGATTTGCGAAACATTGCAAGTTGGTCCTTAATAAACAATCTTCACCTTAACCCTTCTAAGTCAAAAACATTGCCTATCTATCGGAAGATTTTCGACAAAACCCTGCTAAACCCCCTGCAGATAGAGCATCAAACCATCTCTTATGTTGACTCTGCCCGTAATCTGGGTATGATTTTCAATCGAACTCTTACCTGGAATGACCATCTTAACAGCTCAATAGGGAAGGTTTATGGAAGTCTTAGAGCTCTTCGAACCGCTCAAGGCTTCATTCCTCAGAATACTAAGCTCTTGTTAGCAAAAACGCTTTTGCTTCCAATGTTGCTTTACTGTTGTGAAGTTTTTGGCGATTTGGACTATGCAACATCTAGAAAACTTAATGTAGTCTATAATAACATTGCTCGGTTCGTATATAATCTCCGCCCATTTGATCATGTTTCTCTTTTTTCTAATCAACTATGTGGTTGTAGTCTAAATAATCTTTTAAAATTTCGGTCACTTAAATACCTTCAACTGTTAATACAAACAAAACAACCTGATTATCTGTATAGTAGACTGAACTTCCCTCATTCAAATAGGTCGCTCATTCTCATAACGCCAAGATTTAAATATCTGAATACTCAACGGCAGTTTTATATTCATGTCATTAACCTTTGGAACTCTCTACCAGTCACCATAAGAGGAATAGGAAGCACAAGGAAATTCTCATCCTTACTTTTTAAGTATTTGGCAAATCGTTGAATTATTATTATTATTATTTTTCTCTCTGTAAACTTAAATATTATTATTATTATTATTATTATTATCTCATTAAATCTCACATCATTTCAAGGCTTATAACAATTAACAAGATGTATATCTTACTTTGTAAGCGTTTTTAATAAAAATAAATAAATGTAAATGTAAAATGTCGATCAAGATTTTTAATTTCCCATATGGTCCATTTCTGAGGATACATATATGGTAATCCGATGGCTGTCCTAAAAAAGCTTCTTCATTCAGATTATTAACCCTTTCAATTTTAAATTCAGTTCTCGTCGCGATCTCTTATGAGTCAGACGTGCACCTCTCTTTCTCTTGTAATTAGAAGTGACAATTAAAATAGCCCCTAAGCGAGAACGTAGTAATAGTGACGAGGATCTTAGATCTTCAGGCTCTAAAATGAAAAAGAACGACATGTTATCCCGAATTAATAATCCTAAAATGAACTTCAAGGATAGTGATTATTAGATTCCGCTCCAAACTCATTCGGACGCGGATATAAACGACGAGGAAATGTCGAACCCCGATTTGCGTAATGTAAAGAAGGCACAAACACCGCCTATAAAATTACTGCATAAAACAAGTGAATTCGTTCATAGTTTAATGAAGGAAAATAAAATACAAGACTATTATATCAAAAAAATTTCCATTGGAATAAAAATATTTTGCGAGTCTCCTGACTCATTCAAAACAGTGTGTGACGATCTTATTAAAAAAAATTGCCGATTCTTCACTCATGGTCATGACAATAAAACTGATAGAGCATTTAAAGTTATACTCTTTGGTTTAGATGAACTTAACATTGACACTCTAAAATCCGAGTTACTCTCACTTGGGCTTAAATATAAAGATATAAAAATGATAAAAAAACTTATGAAAAATACAGTGAAGTTTTTTATATAGTTTTCTTAGAAAATGGATCTGTAAAAATTTCAGATCTAAGAAAAAACATTAAAAATATTCTTCGCACCCAAGCTCGATGGGAGTTCCAAAGAAAATCAAAAGGTAAAATCACCCAATGCCATAACTGCCAAATGTATGGCCAGGGTGAGTTACGTTCACCGTGTAGAGTAAAAACTTATTGCGCCAATTGTCCTGAAAACCATAAAACAGTGGACTGCAAGGCAAGCGGCATCTCTAAATGTGCCAACTGCCAAGGCAACCACAAGTCAACTGATTCTACATCTACATGCCCAAGAAGAGAAAAATACTTGCAGATTTGAGGGTCAACTACCTCTAGCAAAAATCGATCACCTCATCAAACAAACCGTATTCATCCAGCTAAATTTGCACCAAATTATATGAGTACACATGATTTCCCTTCCCTTCCGACAAGTAATCGTTACCCACAAGCTTCATCATCATCATCTGCTGCCACTGCACAAGCACAGCCACCTCGATGGACCGCAAACATCACCAGCACCAAATATGGACCTGGAGCTTTGTATATAAAACCTATAGTACTATCATCACGATGATTTTTAAGTTGCGTTGTGTGGTCGTTTTTGAGGTAGGGGCGCTGAGATAGTTTTACTTGTGTATAAACATCGCAATTTCTTATAGATGTTTATACACAATTTCACTATAATTTTGACAGTGGAGAGTTGAATTTTTAATTTTCAGTGAATCGGCGACCACAGACGAATGAGGACTGATGACGGAAGAACAGGTTAAGTATATTTTCTACTATTAGAGTAGGACTACATTCCTCATTAGGAATTATTTATTTTAATTCAGAGATAAATCTCGACCCTTTCGAGGATTCTCTAAAAATGTTATTTGATGAGCTTTCCAAAATTCTCACTTAATAATCTTTATTTTCAACCAAAAAAAATAAATCGGTTGAGGTCTGAGAGTAACCTTTATTTTTTTTTTATTTCTTTTAATTTTTCTGCTTTAAATACAGCTTTACCCAAGTAGATTCTCTTCATCAGCTTGTTTTGTTTTTATTTTAAATAAATATACCTACATAGGCATTGTATATAGATTATTATTATATTACATATTAGGTTCTCTATACAATGTTACAAGAAAAAAATGTTATTTCTTTTATCTGAGTAACAAAGGGGAGTAAGGGAGATAGTTAGTAGTCAGGTGCTTGAAATGTGGCAATGTTGTACGAGGTTTTTGATTGCCAAATTTCTCTGTTGATGGTTGCGATTTTTTTTTTTTCAATCTAATACATGTATGTATGGTATGTATATGTAGGTACTTTTGTAAATATTGTAAGTTATTTACTGTTTTTTTACTAAATTTTCTTGCAAGTTCAAGGGTAGGTATTTCTGTAGTTTGCATACATACCTATATGTTCCTACATAGGTACTTACCTAGGTTAAAAATAAAATAACTTCTTTGTGTGTAAGTAGGAATCCCTATCAAACTTGAGAATTCAATTTTATTCTCATCAATGGAATAGGTACTAAATTAAATCTTTGTTAGGTGCCTACTTTTAAGTGGCTTTAAGATAGGTATTCACATATTTATTGATTTAGGTATTAACATATTTTTTCGCATTTTTTCAAAAAAAAAAAAAATTCAATTCAATTTTCCCGTCGGCAAAACAACCGAAGAAAATTATTATTATTTTTTTTAAATTTCTTGGTTACAAAAAAATCAATTAGGAAGTGAACCTACCTAAAAAAAATTAATTTTCCCGTCGGCAAAACAACCCACGGGAAAATTATTATTATTTTTTTATTATTCTAGAATTTCTTGGTTACAAAATTAGTAACCTAGGTCTAGGAAGGTTGGAGTAGGTACTTCTTTAAGAAAATAGAATTCCCAGGAACATTTTCATGGAATATATTCATACTTCAGTAAATTTAAAACATCACTTTAATTTTTAAATTTTTTAAGTAAATTTAAAATACCACGTGAATTCGAAAAATTTCACCTGATAATTTTCACGTGAATTTTCAACTCAAATGAAGTTAAAAATTTCACGTGGATTTTCCTAGTTCTCAATGAAATTTAAAATTTTAAAAAGTTTTTTAGTAAATTAAGAAAAATTTAAAAATTTTTGAAAAAAAAAAATGAGAAATATAGAATTAAAAACTTAGAAAATTTACAAATAATTTGTGAAAAGATTGAAAAATTAGTATAAAAAATTGAAAAAAATTGAAAAAAAAGATTTAGAAACAGAAAAAAATTTAGAAATTTAGAAAAAAAGTTTTAAAAATTAGAAAAAAAATTGTTCACTTTGAATTCTAAAAATTTGAAGTTATCAGGTCATTTAGTTTTCGAAAATTAAAATTAATCCCATATCAATGTTATGGAAAACACATTCTCAAAAATCTAAGAATTTGTTTTTGGCATTATACTTACGGTAATATTAAAAATCTGACAGTAAGAATTAGAAGTTCCTTGTTTCTAATCTCAAGTCAGCCATTTTTAATAACCTTGAATCTGAAAAAATAAAAGTAGCATTTCGTATTCTTTTCCACATCACCCAATGGGGTAGAATACTAGACGCGTTTTTTTTAACGAGGTTCCCCAGTAGGCCTGCCTCCTAAACTCTACTAGTTACTACTACAATACTACAAGTTACTACTACATAAATACTTTAAATTACTATAGCTTATAACTACATTTATACTTAAAACTACTAAAGCGAAGATTTTTACTATGCACTACGTTCAACTAAAACTACATATTTTTTTATTTTTTGTTTTTTTTTGTTTTTTTGTTTTTTTTTTGTTTTTTTTTGGTTTTTTCTTTTTTTTTTTTTGTTTTTTTTTGGTTTTTTTGTTTTTTTTTTAGTAATAAATAAATAAATCTTAAATAAGTTTTAAAGCGCGACACGAGGCAAGAAAAATCCGATATCGTAAAAATAAATTATATGTATACCGACAATTAAAATTCTGAAAAAAAATTGCACTGACGTACGAAAATTGAAAAAGTTTTCTTACAGACCAAAAAAAAACGGTAGCAGATTGAGATAAACTAACCAAACAAGAATCAATAAAGTTAAATTAAAAATATAATTGACGGACGCTGACGGAAGCTAATTGGGAAAACCAATTAGCTGAAGTTGACGAAGGAGAACGAGTCTGATCAGGAACGACACTGATCAGGAAAATGGCTGAAGTTGACGAAGGAGAACGAGTCTGATCAGGAACGACACTGATCAGGAAAATGGCTGAAGTTGACGAAGGAGAACGAGTCTGATCAGGAACGACACTGATCAGGAAAATGGCTGAAGTTGACGAAGGAGAACGAGTCTGATCAGGAACGACACTGATCAGGAAAATGGCTGAATCAATAAAAACTAACAAAATACTTAACGAAATTTAATCGTATTTTGTTGGCTTTTTGGGCTTTGGTTTTAGATCCTTGTTTGTTTTTTTTATTGCAAACTTAAATAAACCAATCAAAAGGAATTTTATGATTGCTTCCTTATGTTCGGTGCTGCAACTATTTAATGAATTTAAATCGTCTAGCTTCATCAAATCTTTCAGCCATGATTCTACTAAATTATGTAGTTGCTGTTTGTCTGATGCGTTTGCATCGAAAATTTGTGTCAGTCTTTTAAAAATTTCTTCAAACATTATCGACGGAACGGTAAGTTTTCCGAATTCTGAAGGTGTGGTGATGCTGTCATAAGCTCTTAGTTTTATAAGCATTGTTTGCTCTCGTGTCCCATCTGTTTGATCAATCATATATTGAGAGCAAACATCACACTTAAGCCTTTTCTTCAGTTTCATCGCTGCAAATCCAGAGTAGTATGCAGAAGCTGCATTCTGGAGTTTTGCTGAAACACTTTGCCTTAAATCTTTACTACGATTTGGGTCACCTACGTCATATTGCAACGCATTAACCAATAGATGATCTTCTATGGGAATTTCCAATAAAAAGTCCCTGTCATCTTCTAGCTCAATTTCTAACTGTGCCTCGTATTCGGCTCCCTGGAGCAATGGTTCTGCTCCTGCATCATCGTATCCCGAATGTTCAGCCGAACTTAGATGCTGAAAGATAATCTGTTTCAGATTACGAACAAACCTCCACGCTGAAGGGTTTTTGTCATATGAGCCTCTATTCGAACGCACCATAGAAAATACATTTTCCGCCACATCTGTGCTAAAGTGAGCTAGAAGAAAATAACTCTGCTCCTCATTTTTGAGATACTCCCACAGCTGAGTGATCCCTAATAAGGTTTGTTGCAGCCCCTTAAAGCAATATGGGATTTTATGAGTACTGCTTGACGTCCAAGTAGATACCCATTCCCTTGCGTCATTTAGTATATTTAGGGTATCGGTTGAGTCTGATAGTACTTGTTTATTGGGGTTCCTAGAATAAAGCTTACCCGTGTTTAAGCTATCAAAAAGATCATTCATGCGCTTAAAAAATCTAGCAGTTGATTCAGCATTTTTTATTCTATGATCTTCAAAGCACTTTGCATTTAATGCAAACAAGATTCCTGAATAAACGTTTTCACTAAAAACTTGTGTTGCCAACTTAACTGAATATTTATCATAGTTATTTGGTCGAATATGAGCCGAAGAAAGCTTATGGAAAACTCGGAGATTGTTTTTTTCGTCTTCGTCATAAATCTGTTGGATAATACTCCAATCTACAACATCTTGCCCTATAATAATTTTGTGCTTAAGTAATATATTGCGCACACTCTTGAAGAGATGGCAATAGTCAAATAGCCAAAAAATTCTATGATTTTCTATGTCTACATAGGGTTTCAAAAGCATAGAATTAGGAGAAGTAATTTTATTGTATGCCGAGCTGTTGTTGGAACCTTGGTCACAGCTTGTTGCTACAACAATAAGTCCGCATTTTAGTACATCAGTTATAACTGAAACCAACATTTTGGACAAAACTTCTCCGTTTGGATTTTCAATGTAATAAACAATGGTCTGTTTCCAATTTTTATTTAGTCCCCTAAGTGTAAATACCATTGCCTTAGAGGCAATAGTATTCATCCTACCAAATTCTCCAAAGTCAGTAAAACCGTAAATAATATCGTCTTTAATATTATATTCCAGTTCCTTTTTTATTACCATTTCGTCAAATAGCAATATACATTTTTTCTCCATTGTTGTCATGCGTGCTGCTTTTTCAGTCAGCATGTCGGAAATTTTTTTGCTGAAACCTGTTGGTAAGCGAATTTCCGAGTGCCATCGGTAGATTGTACTTACCGATGGCAGCTTGAATCCTGCACTCAACATAAAATTATAACAGGCTGGAGATTTATAAAAAAATTTTAAAAACAAATCTCTTTGGTTTGGTGTCCAGTGAGTATTTGGTTTATGAAAAAGCTGCGCAAAGATAAAAACGCGTAATTCATCTGTTGAATTTTCTAACTGCTTTTCTAAACCTTGTTTTAAAATGTACTCGCGATTTTGTTTTTTTTTTAATGGGTGTTTTGGGAAAAATATTTCGACATGCAAATGGCTTTCGAATTGTTTTTTTCACCCATTTATAAGACCGTAATCTAGGCGAAGGGAACTGGGAGGGAGAAATTTTTGCAGAAGGAGTTAGAATGGACAAAGAATAGTCCTTAACGTACGTTGCACTACATTTCGTAGCCATATTTAATATGGACGCAACTGGACTGCATGGAACAGGTATTTGTGGAGTCTCAGAGACTTCAATGGGACAAGTGACTGTGGATTTGGGCTGTTTCCGACACCTCCATTCATCCATTAAAATTAAACATTCCTTGGCATGAACCAGCTCGTTACAACCACATATCGACTCGGAAGAAATTGGTAGTGCGAATTTGTTTAAAACTTTTCGCAAACCAGTTACTCTTATGTCCTTAACATAAAAATGGGCTTCACACATTACAGGCATTGAAAAAACCTTCTCGGGTGAAACATTGCCATGTTTCAACCAAACTGGCCTTCTGTGGTCTGTTGGGAGTAGAAAAAATGAATAATCACAAGGACCTGATTGATGTTTATAACAATTTGCATAAATGCACGTCTTCCCCATGTTAAAAACGAGTAAATGGGCACTTATTAAACGTAGAACCGAAAAAATAAACCACTAACTTAATAAATAAATATATAGATTTTTATATATAAATAAAATTAATAAAACAATATAATAAGAAAAAATTGAAAACTCACCAACAGCCAACTGTTGTTATTAAAAACAGAAAAAAAATCAAGGTGCAACAAAACAAAAGCTATGAAATTATTTTTTTTTAATTTATTAAAAACACATTCACTGATAGGTGATAATTATGCACTCTATGAAAGAATGCACTAAAATCGGGTTAATAACCAAGAAAATGGAAAACACAATCACTTATTTTGGAAACCTTATTTATTAAAAAGGGTAAATCTAAAAAAGGGCAGGAAAATAAATTTGTAAGTAAGAAAACTTTTTCAATAAAAAACGCGAATATTAAATCGATAGGTTTTTTTAAATTGTATGATTAGGTATAAAATATAATAGAAAATACACTGCAAATAGATTTTTTTAAATATAAAATCACCAATGAAGACAAGGGCAAAATAAAAAAACGCGAATATTAAATCGATAGGTTATTTTTTTAATTTTATGATTATAAAATATAACAGAAAACACACTGCAAATAGATTTTTTTAAAATATTCAATCGCCTACGAAGACAAAGGTTAGTAAATAAAAAAAACGCGAATATTAAATCGAGTTTTTTTTTAAATTAATCACTGAAAATATATAAAAAATGAAATGCTACAAAACGCACTGTTGTTGTTCACAAAAATTCAATGAAACACTGCAAATAGATTTTTTAAAGTATGAAATCACGTATGAATACAATTAGTTAATATTTGGTTTTGATAAAAACACACAAATTGAAAAATATCGTTGGAAGCACGTAATTCAAATTTTATATTCGGGATATAATTAATAAAGCCAATTTTTGAATCACTTCACAAATCGCGACGCTTCACTTTCGATACTGACGAAAAAACGGCAACGACAAACGAAAGCCGTCAGAAAAGAGCATAATAATATTAATATATAGGCAGTATGTAGGTTGTGACGGTAAAACAACCGTTAATACGTCCCGTCCGTGGTTGATCACCCCTCTTTTTTCATTCTTACATCGACTCAACTCCTTCCTCTTCAACAATACCAAATCCCATATCATAAAGAGAAAACAAAACAATAGTACTACTATGGAACACGATTTTAAGTTACCTTTCTCTCTCTTTTGGTGGCGCTGGTGTTGCCTAAAAAGCAGATTGGAGAGATCGAAATGAAGGTAGGCAGAAAGAATATAGAATAAGTTATAGAGTGAGAGGAATAATTATTTTGATTCTGACAACAATTAGGCAGGGTAAAGGAGATAGGTGAGCCAGCTGATGGTTGTTATGGCAACAAGGGGAAAATGAAAAGAATTTATTGGGCTGTGGATTTATTCAACGGTTTTTTTGCATTTTTCATATATGTAGAAGTATAGATATAGCTGAATTATTTTCAATTTTCACATAATTTCGTATATTTTGCAATTTCCTGGAATGTCTCTGTGGCCCGGCACCCAACAAAGGTGAATGTTGAACTGATTGGCCATCTCCGTAAGAGATGATCGACAGTTTAAGGCTGTTGATGAATTCGTAGAGACAGAGTCCAGGGATTTTAACGCAGCTTGGCTGTCAGAGAAGATGCGTATATCCGTTTTTGATATAACGTTTTCTCTAAGCCAGGAAAGGACTTCCTTAATAGCAACAAGATCTGTTTTATGTGGGTTAACACCTAGTCCACACTGATTTGCCCAATTGATGAGCTTATTCAAAGCGTTCTGTAAGAGTTCTTTAAGTGACATGGGATGTTTTCCCGTCACTGCGATAGCAACATCGTCCGCATAGGCAAACAATTTGTATCCCTCTCCTTCTAGAGTGATTAGTAGTTCATTTATTACTAAGTTCCAGAGGAGAGGTGATAGGACACCGCCTTGCGGCGTACCTCTGCTGACACTCCTTTGTGTAGTAAAATCGCCCAGTTTTGAGTTAATAATCCTGCTTATCAGCATCTGATTTATCAAAGTACTGATCGATTTATCTACCTTGAGAGATGTCAATACACGTGTAATCGCCGATGTGTCGACATTGTTAAATGCTCCTTCTATATCTAAGAAGGCAACTAAGGTGTACTCTTTATGGTGGAGGGAACGTTCGATTGTACGTACTATACAGTGTAAAGCTGTTTCAACCGATTTCCCTTTATTGTAGGCATGTTGGGCCTTTGAGAGGAGGGACTTATCAATATTTGCCCTTAAGTGGATATCAATCAAACGCTCAAATGTCTTGAGAAGGAATGATGATAAGCTGATTGGTCTCAGATCTTTAGGGTTCACATGACTGGATTTTCCAGCTTTTGGGATAAAAACAACCTTAACTTGTCTCCATGACAGTGGTATATATGTCAGTTTTAGACACCCTTTAAAGATATTTTCTAGGATGGGCATTATTTGCATTTTGTTGCAGTTCAGCCGGAATTATACCATCCGGACCTGCAGATTTGTAGGGTTTAAAGCTGTTAATAGCCCATTTGAGTTTTTCCCTGGTGACTAGATCTTGAGGAGGATTTATTACATTGTCGCACAGACTTGGAGTAATATTTCTGATATTGTTGGAGCTACCAGGGAAGTGAACGTCTAGTAGCAGGTTGAGCGATTCTTCGCATGAGTTGGTCCAGAGGCCAGAGGCATTCTTCAAGCAGCTTGGCATGACTGGGTTTTTGGAGAGGATTTTACGCAGTCTGGATGCTTCAGAACAGTCTTCTACTGTGCTGCAGAAGTTTCTCCAGGACGAACGTTTGGTTTTCCTCAATTCTTTTTTGTATGTCTTCAGTGATTCTTTGTAAGAATCCCAGTCAGACGTATCTCTAGAAGCTTTTGCTCTATTAAAGAGTTTTCTGCATTCTTTTCGAAGTGGATCTAACCCAGAGTTCCACCAGTGAGGTTTCTTTTTACCCCTTATTTGTACAAGGGGACATGCAGTGTCTAGAGATTTGTTTAGGGCTAGTGTTAGATTATTGACTTTGTCGTCAAGATCTTTGATATTAGTAGGAATATTAAAGAGTTCAGGTATGACTAAACTGTTCAATACTCTCTCATATTTTGGCCAATCTGTCCTTTTTAGATTACGAAAGGAGGGTTGGCTAGAAGGATCATTTGTAAGGCTGAATTGGATGTATCTGTGATCGGAAAAGGAGTGATCTTTGGATACTTTCCAGTTCAGAATATTATTGTTTATGAAATCTGAGACAAGAGTTATATCAAGAACTTCTTGTCGGTTTTTAGTAATAAAAGTTGGTTCATTACCAACATTACTTATAAGTAGGTTAGTGTTAAGAATATAATCGAAAAGAGACTCACCCCTGTCGTTTATATCAGTGCTACCCCACACTGTATGGTGTGCGTTAGCATCACTTCCGATGATGAGGCCGATGTTAAGCCTTTGTGCTTCAGCTACCAATCTCTCCAGGGTGTTGCCCGGGAGAGGGCCAAGATGGTCGTGGCCGAGATACGCCGACGCCAGCCAGAACGTTCCTTTGGCTGTTTCCAGTCTTGCAGCGGTGATATCTCTATCGCTGAAATTAGGGAGTAAAAATACATTTAGGCTACTTTTAACTAATATGCAAGATCTGGGTTCACCCTCACCTGATGCATATAGCAAGTAGTGGTTAGGAGTCCTGATTCCTCGAACAATGGATTTAACAATCCACGGTTCTTGAATCAGGACTATATCCTCATCGCTGCTGGAGAGGCGTATGAGGAGGGAGGCGGAAGCCTTTTTGGAGTGTTGGAGATTAATCTGAAGTATTTGCAGCATTTTTGCTACACTACTCCCGATCAACCTCCAACACTGTTATATCGGAGTCCTCGATCTCCGAGGATGACTCTAGGAGAGCATCCTCGTCTCCGATGGTGCAGTCTTCGGCCTCCATTTCGGATAAACCGTCGACGGTGAGAGCATCCACTTCTGCCAAGGATGACCGAGATGCATCATCTTCCATTGTAGGAAAGGTGATTGATGCACCTGGCTCCTCAGCAGTCGCTTCAGCATGTGTAGGGGGGATGAGGGGAGGGAGAAGGGGTGATGAAGGGGGAAGGGGGGTGGAAGGGGGATGGGGAAGGGGGATGGAAGTGGCAGGGGGAGGGAAGGAGGCGTGGGAGGGGGAAGGGATTGAGCCTCGGCCCCATCTTTTTTATATACCCTCAAGGTTATGGCCTCAAACCCACACCTAATCACGCCTTTCAGCTGCGCCAGAGGGGCAAGGGACTCTTTATTGATAACTATAATAGCACCTCTATAGGGTCCCTTAGCCTCTTCCAGTTTCGCAACTTTCCAGTTGTGAGTAGGGAGGGATGGATTTGATAGCCGGATCACCTCCAGGACTTGATCCAGGCCTTCGAAAACGGCCGGAACCATGGTACGAGCTCTTGGCCGGCAAGGAATGTCTTCCTTGGCGACGACCTCCAGCTTTGCACCAGGCCAGACCTCCCCGAGTCGGCTGACAGCCAGCGTCAGTAGATCACACGACGTCTGATCATCACAGACCATCAACTTGATATGGCCTTGATGGCAACCGCCATCGTTTGTGATGGGCGGTGGTCCCGGATTGTCGGACATTATTCCCAGAAATCTGAGGGCCAGCTGACCTTTGACCTTAGTCCAGTTCTCGGCAGAGATCGTGCCATCCACGTCGCTTCTGTCGATGATCGCGACTACCAATTTGTCTTTTACCACGTCACTAAAAGACATTTTAACCTTGTGAGGGTTAGGAGGAGTGCGGATGTTATGCACTTTGGGGCGCTTGGGTATTGGAACAATACCCTCCGTAGACCTATCACGCTTGGACGTGGAGTCCTCGCAGGTCGTTTTGTTGGCTTTTGCTAAAAAGCCTTTGGCCCAATTGACTTTAGCGCTATGCTGAGAGTGTACTCCAGCGCCTGGTTTTTCACCAAACGTCTGGAGAATCCTCTTAGCATTACGCATGTCCCTGTAGAAGGTCTTGGAGGGTTTGAGCTTCCGTTCACCCTCCCCCCCCACGGCCTTCCACAGGGATTGTATTTCCCTTGATGGTAGAGGGGCCATGTTTCACAACCCCGCTACCACCGGGACGAGGATTTGTGGTGGTAGGGCCATGCTTCACAACCCTACCCTCACTAGGCCGCGGTGTTGAAGTTTTGAGAGGTTTTCTCTCAGTAGTAGTGGAAGGGCCATACTTCACAACCTCTTCACTACGAGAAGGAGGTAGTAAAACTACCTGATCATCCTTACTACAACTGGCGGCAACAGGGTCATGGGTGTCCATGGCCGCTTTTCATGTTTCTTAAGTAAATTAAGACTTTGACGTGAATTTTTAAAGTTCTTAAGTAAATTCAAAATTTAACTTTAATTTTCAATAGAATTTAATAATTTTAAAAATTAACGTGAATTTTAAACATCTTCAATAACTCACGTTTCAATTTGAAAATGTTACTTGAATTTTCAAATACCTAACCGAAAAAAAAAATTTTTAATTTACTTCAATTTTCCATAGCAATATTTTTTATGTCGACTTTCAATAATTTTAAAATATCACGTAAGTATAATCAACTACGTGAAATTAAAAAACAATTGATAAAATATTAAGAAATTTCTTTATAATTACTTCAATTTTCAAGAAAAAATTAAATTAAAAATATTTTTCTATGCGCAAAGTGACGAAGTGCATACGGGCCTTTTGCTTGAAAAATTTCAAAACAAAATCGTTTTTCTTCACGAATTTTCATTGCCCATTCCTTACCTACCTAGCAAAAAAAATTCAAATAATTCCCCTTTGCAAAAGGAAATGAAGGAAAAAGTCTTTTTTCCTAACTCCCTCCAACTCCCATAAATTTCCATTCCAATTTTATATATCGTTCTCTATCTTCTGTTATTTCCTCAACACTCATCTTTATTATTCTTTCTCTTTGTGACTACCCCACTTTCAAGTCTACACTCGTCTCCACTTCAGGTTGGAAAAAGCTTCCGTCCGTCTCATCAGAGGTCGCGTCGTTCGTTCCTCTTCATAGTAGTACTGTTCCATTTCATATACAATGCAAGCACTGTTCGTCTATGTTACCCCTTTTATATAACTCCTTCTCAAGTTTGATAGTCCGTGCTCCCTCATCACCCTGTTCTTTAATGAAACTCTCCAGTCTCCACACATAAATGTATGTGTGTGGTTTACTAACAACATTATGTTCCTTATCAATACCATCCACTGGCAGCATGTTGACAAATTTTTGTATCCACGAAACTAGAAAATTAGGGAGTTGTGTGATCGCTAGGGGGCCGACGTGTGGAACGTGCTGATGATAGTACTATCTAAACTCATATACAAAGCCTGGAGTCAACTCTAATAGAGAAAACGATCTCTTCTCACAAGATGAGCTATGCTCTCTTACAATGGAAATGATATCTAAGCTAAGTGAATGTAAAAGTAAATTTGACCAGTTTAATGCTATTGCACAGCTTGCAACAAAATATTTATACAATCATGGAAAGTAGATTAGATTCTCTTAATGTTATTTGCTGGAATGCCAGAAGTATAAGAAATAAATGTATTGAGTCTTTCAACTTTTTATGTGTTAATAATGTAGACACTTGGTATATGAAAACCTTTGTATATAAAAACTATAGTACATGTACATGTACAGTACACATGGTGGAAGTCGAATGGGGCGACATCTAAGGTACCTATGCAACCCTAACTCAAATTCAAAGAGGGGATATTTTGCAGACTTTTTTTTTGCTAGTGTGAAGTGTAGAATAGATTATTTTATGAAAGAGAAGGTATATTGAGTATTTAGGAGAGTAGGAGTGAATAAGGGAGAATATAAGGAAATGGCTATAATAAAAGAAAAGATAAATGGGAATAAGGGAAAATCTCTTTTGGTTTCGTTTGTTTACATTTTTTTGTGGGTTTTGATAGTTGTTGTTGGTTTTGTTTACATTTTTCTGTCGTTATTTTGCAGGTACTTGGTACACAAAGAGATGGAGAAAATTGACAACGTTGCTTTGGTTTTCGTTATTTTGGTTGGTATTTTTGAAGTTATAAAATAAAAAAATGGTGAGGTGTTGTTATGTACAGTGCTGGGCACCAAAACATCGCCCAACGAAAAGAATACGAAATATTTTTTTATTTTTTCAGTTTCAATCAATGGTAGATGACAGGGAGGTAAGTTAACAAAGATTATTAAAAACGCTTGACTTGAGGTCATGTTTTTAATAACATAGTAAGTATTTTATTTTTGAAGTTATATGCTTCTAAAAATTTAATAAGTCTACATAGGTATGCCTTTATATAATTATCAAAAATTCACGAAAAAAGTACCTTTATATGTTCTTGAAAAATAAAACAAGAGCAAATTATTTTTCCATTAACTTTCTAAAAATATAAATTTTATCAACATCAGTTAAGAACCTTATTTTTGCTGAATTATTTAAAAGAAACATCAATTTTGCAATTTTCGACTTTTTAACACTCGTAGCATCTTAATTAGATTTTTTGAATTTTGAAATACAATACAGCTATCATTTCTGTGTGTTTTTGAAAACCATTTTAGATTTTGGTAAAAATTGAAAAAAAAGCCATATAAATTTAATTTATTTTCTTTTTTCATTTTCCGGTCATTGAACTGACGAAATCAGTAAAATTTCGGATTTCTTCTCATTTATTTTTGTATTATTTTTTTTTCTAAAAACAGAAAGAGAACATAATTTATGACTAGTAAACGTTTTGAAATAAAATCGGTTTATATGACCCAATTATGACAATTTTAAGAAAAATCTTACGAAATTTGTTTGAGTGCTGCTTACGACAAGCTTTCATTTCAAAAGTTCTTGCTCGATTTGAATTATTTTAACACACACTAGTCTTTAATTGTGTCCTGTGTGTGTTTTTGAAAACCATTTTAAATTTTGACAATAAAATAAAAAAATAGCCATATAGAACTGTTTAATTTTGTCCACAGTTTTATTGATTCCCAAATGTCCTCCAGCGGATCCATCATGGTACTCTTCCAGAACCTCCCGAATTTTAGATCTTGGTACTATTAGTAGCTTACGCTTGGTTTTCCCATCTTCACTTTCCCAAACTCGGTAAAGACATCCATCATTTAGTTCCACGTTGGGCGCCATTAAAATGAACTCCTTAATATTGGCCACAGGGGCTACTTTGCGCTTTGCTTAGGACGGTGGCATGCTGGTCTCGGGCTCGGCTACGCTCGCCGGATGGGGTGGTTCTTATCCTTCACAGAAGCACTAAGCTCAAATTTCGTTTTTTTTGATTCATGGCGAAAAAAAAAAATAGAAGAAAGAAAAAAAAAGAGAGAAGAAAGATAAAAACTAAAAAAAGAAAAGACGGACTTTGGATAGACTGAAAAATTGGGAAAGGAAAGATGCAATCACACATACTCACTTTGCCACTACCCTAGCGCAAGAATAGAAAATTGAAGATGTCTCTCTGAAAAGAAGGTCTGAACAAAAGACTACAAACTATTTTAATCTATCCTAGTAAGTTAAAAACTAACCCCCCTTAAATTCTAATTTATCTAAATCTAAAAAATTTGTTTCTACCTTTCCTTTAAGATAACGACATCCTCACTCCATCGTCGCGCCAGCACAGTGGTTCGCTAAGACCAAGAAGGGTTTTGCCTGGTGTTATTGGCACAGTTTAGCCAGCCCTCCCATATGTCTCAAAGACATATCCTTTTGCTACCTTCCTTGGCCGCTATTATGGAAGATAGCCCCTAGTCGGATCTTCAGCTATGAAGATTAAGTCAAGGTCTACGTCCTGTGAAAGTCATATTTCCTTTTCTAGACGGCCTGACAAGGCTCTTCACACACCTACCGCTTTATTTTATAAGTCCATCTTCATAAATCAAAACCTACTTTCAAGAGAATCATAAAGGCTTATAATTTTTTTTTATTAACAAAATTACTTCAACATTAATATTTCAAGGCTATAAAATTATTATTTAAAAAAAACTCAATAAAAATTTCAAAAGAAATAAAATAAAAAAAACTATACAATAAAAAAAGGAGAAAGAAAAAAAACCGATATCTGTTTTAAAAATGATAGGTGGTTCTTTACTTGGGGAATTTCTTTGCTCGTCCCAGCACAAAATTTACATACATATAGGCTTTGTATATGAAAACTATAGTACTCTCATGGCGAAAATTTTTTAGGACTACACGTTGTTGTTTGGTGGCGCTGTTGGCTGGAGTGGAGAATTGCATGTTTACAGCAGAAGAAACGAGATTTTGTATTTTTCATAAGGCTCCAAAAGAGTAAGGGAGAAAATCCATTTTTTTCTAGTTTCATCATTGACAGAATTTTTTGCTTGTTCCGTTTTTTTTTCTTGCCTACATACGAATATATTTTTTTATTCGGTTTGTGCGAGGAAGAAAAATATGTATATGTATGTATAGTAGATAGGTATACTTTAGTTTTTTATTGGGCCAGGTAGGTATTCTTTATTTATTTGAGTTGAAATTTTCCGGAAAGATTTTGAGGAAGCATTTTTGAATGTATGTACATATGTATGTATGTACTATGTATGTCTAAGCAAGTATGCAGGTTGGATTGAAATATGTTTTGGAAGAGAAGGTAGGTGCTTTGTATATGAAAACTATAGTACTCTCATGGTGGAAGTCGAATGGGGCGACATCTAATGTATGCCGGCAACCCTTACTCTTTTTTTTTTGCGGAGAGCTTATAGAGGTTTTAAATGATATTTTTTGATATTTTTTGGATGCAATTATCCAAAAAATAGTCTCCTCTTGCTCCTACCACCAATTTTCTACGCTTAAAGACTCACCAAATCGAATTTTACACCTCACATTTTGCAGCGCCACCACCAGGATCCGGGCAACCCTAAAAAAAACTCGCCATGAGAGTACTATAGTTTTCATATACAAAGGTAGGTGTGTCTAGCTATAGGAAGTTGTAAAAAATATCATCAGTTTGGAATTTTTTTGAAGTTGAGCACTAAGACGGATTTTTTTGAAATTTGAATAGTAAGTTGGGCAAAATGGGGCAAATGTACGGAAGGGTCAAAAAGCTATATTCTAAACGTAAAGGGCTAGGAGGTTTATTTTTTATTCGATAGATTTTTAATGTAAGTATTGTATACTATATGTATGTGAACATTTTTAAAAAAATATTTAAAATGCTATAACTGTTTAAAAAGTCAGAAATTGGAAAACTATGTCTTTTGAAAAGTAACAAAAAAATTGGCTCTTTCAGAAAATTTTAATACAATTTTTTTATAGATACTTACTTTTTTTAGTCAATTTTCGACACTTTTTAATTTTAATTTTTTAGTTGGTCTAAATCTCAAATTTCTAAGGCATAAAGAAAATGTTAAATTCGATTTTTGGGTCGGTTTCTGACTTTTCAAAATACGCTCACCCGAGATATTTGCATTTTACATTTAGTTTAGAAAACACATGAATGCTCTGATGCCTTTAACTGTATACAAAACTTTTTTTTTTTTTTTTTTTTGTTTTTTTTTTTTTTTTTTTTTAGTTAGCAAGATTATTATTCAATAATTATTTTCATATATCATACTTAACTGTACAATGTACATACATGCTAAACAAGCTTCACAAATAGAATAAAAAAAAATTAAGAACCACAAACAATACAATATACTAAGAGAAAAAAACAGATTTGTTTATCGCCGACCAAAGAGTCTGCCGATTTTTGCCACCAAGCCTCCTCATGGTGCCCAACAATGCTTTTTGATCAATCAAACAGTTGAGACGCCAAAATGGGTAATATTAATTTAGAACGAAAAAAATCGATTTTAATAAAAAGAAATTGATTAGAGGTTCATAAATTAATTTATAATTTCCAAAATCCTTAACGAATAATCAAGATTAAGGTCTTGAATTTAAATTTATTTAATTAATATACATAAACATAAACTTTGCAAAAAAAATGTATGCGTTTCTACACGAATACACTGAAAAAATTGTTAAAAAAAATAAATTAAAATCTGAATAAAATTCAAAACAGAGAAGAAAACTATATTAATATTATTTGTTGTATTTATTTTCAGCAATTTGTACACAAAAAAATTTATTTGCATTTCTTTCAAAACTGTGCGTAATTATTTAGGTACCTAATTATTTATTTATATAAATTCAATGCTTCTGAAAATAAATGAAAATAAATGAAAAAAACACAATAAAATGTATAGATTAAAGGAGAATGGGCATTTTGGTCTATCCAGTGTCCACGAATGAGATATATTATATCGTTGAAAAGCTTTGCCCTAGTACATCATTTTTTTGTATGGACATAAGGCTGTAAGCCATTGGGTTTAGGCAGAATATTGAAATGATTTAACAGATTAAATGAATTTGAATAGTTTTGCGTCAAGAGTCCCCAAACTACATAATATGTATAATACGTTTGAAAGCTTCATTTTTGAATATTGACACAGAACTGTAGACCGTGTATATATTTTTGCCCATTCTCCTTTGATTGGAATTAGCGAATCATTTTATACAAAATCAAAATTTAAATCCTTTTTAAGATGTCGGATTTTTTTCCCACACCACCCAAAAAACTTGGTTTTCATATAATTATGTACATAGTTAATTGATAGTGTCATACGTTTTTTTTTAATTAAACCACATTTGTATTTTAATAGTTAGTTAATAAACAACTTAACATTAAGAACAAGAATAGTCGACTAACTGTAAGGATTTGCAAACTAGCAGCTTACAAGACTGGACTGGAGATTTAGACTTACGATAAAGCTTAATCTCTCCAGCATTATCTTATACCTACCAAAGGTCCAAAGATTATGTTTTAAAGAGATCTAGAGATTTTTGATCTACAAACAGTGAGTGTGCTGAATAAGAACCCAACTATTAAATGGGTGGAATAGGTGCAATTAGGTCTTAAAGTCAAAGGACCTTCGATTATATGGCAGTATAGAAAATAAGTTTCTTAACATAAACAATAAAAAAAAATGTTGGCCATATCGAAAAACGTTATTTTTGCTACACCCCCATCTCTGGAACCATTTTTCTCAAAATCTATTGATGGTCAATAAATCTTTTTTGTACGTATAAAATGAGGAAGAATTGGTGCCTTCAATTTTTTCCAAAAGAACTTATATTTTTCGAGTAAATTACAATAACATGAATTTGCCCCTTTAAGTTCTCCCCTAAAAATTTAAGATACAATCCAAAATTAGGGTACTTTTTAGGACGTACTTGACGTCAAAATTAAGCACCAAACTAATATTCAACTTTGTCGGATTTTTTTTAGAAATCAAAGTCTAATTTTTCTGGAGTAGATAGTTCTAACAAAATTGCCAAAAAATGTCCATGTTTTGTGCCTTCATTAACCGTACTTAACGATTCCAAGGTTCTATATCTATGCTATCCAACGAAATCTGAATTGCATATAATTATTGTAAGTTGGTATTGAACCCTTCCTTGATATGTAAACAAAATAAATTACATTTTATTCAAAATCAGTATATTTTAGATTGAATACCTATTTGAAATCGAGTCACATTTTATTGTTTGTTGTTCAAAACTTAAAATTCTATTTTTTTTAATATAACAAATTATAATACGATTCACAGACATAGTTAGATAAATATAATTTTATCCCAACCACCCTATAAAGCTATACCTACAATAATAAAACGGATGGATATATCAGTTTCCTTGTCAATGTTTAAATATTACAAGAAAAATTGAATATAACTACTGACTCTCAAAATCTTGCAAGAAAGTTATGTAGGTAGAATTTTTATTTTTTTTTTAAATTTCGAATTTTAACTACAAAAAAAGCAATTATATGTACCTGCAACCTAGGGTAGGAAACTATTTCATTGTGTGAAAAATAGCTAGGTATTTATTAATTGAAGATATTCTTCATTGTATATACATATAACCTAATAGTACTACTATGGAACACGATTTTAAGTTACCTTTCTCTCTCTTTTGGTGGCGCTGGTGTAGGTTACCTAAAAAGCAGATTGGAGAGATCGAAATGACGGTAGGCAGAAAGAATATAGAAATAAGTTATAGAGTGAGAGGAATAATTATTTTGATTCTGACAGTTGCTGACAACAATTAGCATTGTATATGGAATTGAATAGTACTATTATGAAGAGGAACGAACGACGCGACCTCTGATGAGACGGACGGAAGCTTTTACCAACCTGAAGTGGAGACGAGTGTAGACTTGAAAGTGGGGTAGTCACAAAGAGAAAGAATAATAAATATGAGTGTTGAGGAAATAACAGAAGATAGAGAACGATGTATAAAATTGGGATGGAAATTTATGGGAGTTGGAGGGAGTTAGGAAAAAAGACTTTTATCTTCATTTCTTTTTTGCAAAGGGGAATTATTTGAATTTTTTTTGCTAGGTAGGTAAGAATGGGCAATGAAAATTCGTGAAGAAAAAACGATTTTGTTTTGAAATTTTTCAAGCAAAAGGCCCGTATGCACTTCGCCACTTTGCACATAGAAAAATATTTTTAAGATTATTTTAATTTTATTTTTTCTTGAAAATTGAAGTAAATATGAAAGGAATTTCTTAATATTTTATTAATTGTTTTTTAATTTCACGTAGTTGTTTATACTTACGTGATATTTTAAAATTAATTCTGTGGAAAATTAAAGTGAAATTTTGAATTTACTTAAGAACTTTAAAAATTCACGTCAAAGTCTTAATTTACTTAAGAAACATGAAAATCACCGTGGAAATTTAAAATTATTAAATTCTTTTGAAAATTCACGTGGTATTTAAAATTTGTTTAGGACTTGAAAATACAAGAATTTTTAAAATTCCCGTAAAATATTAAAATAGTGAACAATAAAATGACGTGAAATTTATAAAATGTTCTAATTCTTTGGAAATACACCTAGAATAGTAAAATTAAGTAAGTTTTTTGAAAACTGCGTGCTTTTTAAAGTTCCGTGTTTTTTTTTTTTGAAAATTCACTTGAAATTTATAAAATAATGTAATTTCTTGAGAATTAACCTGGAATATTAAAACTACGTGTTTTTTTAAAGTTCGGTGTTTTTTTTTTAAACTCACGTGAAATTTCTCGAAAATTCACAAGAAATTTTAAATTTCTTTGAGAACTACGAAAAATCCACAGGAAAATTAAAAGAAAAAGGTTAAAACTATGAACTATGAATTTTTTTAAAATAATTAAAACTTTTGAAATTTCACGTGAAATTTTTGGAATTAAATATGTACATAGGTACATACTTAATTTACTAAAAAACTTTTTAAAATTTAAAATTTCATTGAGAACTATCCACGTGAAATTTTTAACTTCATTTGAGTTACAAAAATTCACGTGAAAATTATTTAAACTTTTGAAAATTCAGGTGAAATTTTTCGATTTGCTTAAAATATGTACTAAAATTCACGTGGTATCTCAAATTTACTTAAAAATTTTGAAAATTGACGCGATATTTTTTGTTTAAACTTTACTGCTGAAAATTCGTACAGAAACCTTTTTTTTAACAGTAAAGTTCAAAACAAAAAAATTGTTGCTAAACTATCGATTCTGTTATCCTTTTAATTTTTCAAATATCTAGCTATTTCTTCAGATGTGAAAAATTAAAAGGATATCATGTACCTATAAAAAAGAAATAAAAAAAGATATCATAAAAATTTGACTGTAACCAAATGACAAAAACCAAATACGTATTGTACCTACAATTCTATCACTTGCAAGAAAAAAAATAGGAATGTTTCTGTAAAACATGAAATTTGGCAAGGTACATAGTTCACAAAAACCAAATACGTATAGTAAATTCTATCGCAAGCAAGAAAAAAAAAGTTTGAATGTATCTGTAAGACATGAAAATTTGCAACATAGCTCTCATAATATCTCAAATCTCACAAAATCAAACAAAATGTACGAAATTATGTGAAAATTAAAAATAATTTAGCTATATCTATACTTCTACATATATGAAAAATGCAAAAAAACCGTTGAATAAATCCACAGCCCAATAAATTCTTTTCATTTTCCCCTTGTTGCCATAACACCCATCAGCTGGCTCACCTATCTCCCTTACCCTGCCTAATTGTTGTCAGCAACTGTCAGAATCAAAATAATTAATCCTCTCACTCTATAAATTATTTTATATTCTTTCTGCCTACCTTCATTTCGATCTCTCCAATCTCCTTTTTAGGCAACACCAGCGCGACCAAAAGAGAGAGAAAGGTAACCTAAAATCATGTTCTATAGTAGAACTATTAGGTTATATATACAAAGGTTACTATTAAGCACAAAAAAAATTAATTACGTTAATTTAATAATCTTCACCAAAAAAATTTATTTTAATTAATTTTTAAATCTGTTTTCTATCATTCAATGAATTCACTCTTGGCTTTTATTCTTTTACTTCTGATTTCACTATTTTGCCTTCAATATTCTTTCCCTCTTTGTTCTTTATCCTCCAAAGGCCCTCCGCTCCGGTATAAAGGTCACTCCTTATTCGTCTCACAATTGGACCTTGATTCCCTGTCCTATCTGTCGACACTATAGTGATTTCCACTATGTCACCTTGATTTCCCTTTTTTTTCTTTACCACAAACTTTTGCACCTTTAACTTTAAAATGGAGCAGGAACACTAATTGTGTCCACTCTGAATGTGGATCCTTGGATTTTTTTTTCTTTTTTTTTGGTTCTGTAATGGCTGTTCAAGAACTTTAAAAGATCTGAACAATTATGTTCAGTCTGTTCTTGCAGATCTCCTTTTTTTTTGAGATATTTTTACTTTTGGGTTCAAAATTCCGATTAAAATTCAAAAGAAAAAATCTGACTTAATTTAATTGTTTAAACCACTTTCAAAAAAAATTAAAACTTCGTAGAGAAGAAAAAAAATCCACCAACCTTGACTCAACTTTTTCTATCTTATAACTATTATCACAGATCTATCTTAAATTATCGAATGCCAATAATAATTATTGCATTTCCCTCTGACTTATGTATGATCTTTTTTAAAAAGTAAACGATAAAATTATATTGTTTCCGGTAAGATAAAAATTTACTACAGCGGTTGTCCCGATCTTACTTTCGTCGTATTTTTGGTTCTTAGTGTTATTGTTTTCCTTTTTTTTTTCTTTCTTTGAATTCGCTGTGAAAGTATGGCCGTCGCGAAGAAATTATATATTATTACTCTCCTTTTCATGAGACAACGTTATATACTACCTTCTAAATTTCTTACGTCAAATTAATTTGTGTAAAATTGTGAAATGACCTGCAACGTGGAAGACATAGGACGAGCTTTTTAGTAAGTGTTATTAATTTTCATTTTTTGATTAACTTTCATATTTTTTTTTCTTTTTTTATAATTTTAGTTGCTCATAGGAGACGAAATATGTTTGATAATGGTAAGTGATGATTGTTTTTGGATGGGAAATGAAGATGTAAACAACGCCACAAAAGTTGGTCATCTTGGCCGAAGCTGTTGTGGTAATTTGCATCTTCTTATCTATTATTTTCTTTAATTGTCTAACTTGTATATTTTTTTCTTTTAGATACTAATGGATTTTGATTTGAGTCTAGTGTGATGGAATCCAAATTAGTATCTCAATTCACCTAAAGATGTATGTGTACAGGATTGTACCAACGACATACTGGTCTACAAAAAAAAACTATTCATAAAAAAATGATTTCGATGCTTTTTGGAGAGGTCGAGGGGGTGTGTATGAACACCTCCTCCCTCAGGTATTATGAAGTAGATGCATAGAAGTAGATGTCTAGATTGATTATATATTTAGTTATTATTTAAGTAGAATAGTTTTAAGGTGCATGTTATTTTTAAGTCATAATGATGAGGGTTCATAGTTGATGATGGTCTGGTTGCCTGTGGCCGCACCGATATGAATTTTTTTTTTTTTTTTTTTTTTTGCACAATCTGGGCACGTAACAACTATCCCATTGGGCCAAATACGCCTTGGCAATTTGACTTTCCGCTGAAAAAGATTCCCTACTCGGTTTCATTCCAGCTTCCTTTGCCTGTAATATCTTTGAAATGTCGCAATCGCTTTGTTGAGAAGAACGTACTACTTCTGGTTTCCACATTTCATCTGACAATAGTCTCGACTGCTTTATTTCGATGAACCCTTCTTTCTTTTCTGTTCGCTTACAATGTTTGCATTCGGGTTCGCAAGGACGTCAAGACAAAGCGTCTGCATTACCATGACTACTACCTTTCCTATGCTCGATTGCGAAGCTATCGCTATAGCTAGCGATTTGTCCTTCGGGATTTTTGAACTGTAATAACCATCGCAGGGCAGCATGATCTGTTCGGATTAAAAATTCTTGACCATAAAGGTATTT
Source organism: Syrphus vitripennis (assembly GCA_958431115.1). Classification (NCBI taxonomy): domain Eukaryota; kingdom Metazoa; phylum Arthropoda; class Insecta; order Diptera; family Syrphidae; genus Syrphus; species Syrphus vitripennis. Next base: position 72,292,628 of record OY288108.1, read on the forward strand.
GTGGAATTGCTTGACACACTGAACTACAGCTAACAATTCCTTTCTAGTTACGCAATAATTCCGTTCTGATTTTTCCAACGTTTTACTAAAATATCCAACAACTTTTTCTTGGCCATCGATGTCTTGTGATAAAACCCCTCGATTCCGACATTGCTAGCATCTGTGTCCAGTATAAACTTCTTACCTGGAATTGGATACGCTAAGGTAGGTGCTGAACACATAAGGTTTTTCAAATCCAAGAACGCTTCCTCCTGCTTTGTTGTCCATTCAAATCTCCGGTCCTTTCGAGTTAGCTCATGAAGACTTGATGCCACGGTAGCAAAGTTAGGAACAAAGCGTGTATAGTATGTGCATAGTCCAAGAAAACTTCGCAATTCATGAAGATTAAGTAATCAAGTAATTGACTTCTTTCCTAAAAAGAGAACATTTCTTCGGATTTAACTTCAATCCCGCATTTTGTATCCTTTGGAAAACTTGCTTCAGGTTTCGTACATGTTCGTCGAAGTCCATCTGTCCCATAACAATTATGTCGTCTAAGTAGACAAGACAAGTTTTCCAATGAAGTCCAGCCAAGACTCGTTCCATTAGACGCTCATAGGTTGCAGGAGCATTACAGAGCCCAAATGGCATAACACGGAACTGCCACAAGCCATTGCCATCACTGAAAGCCGTCTTTTCTTTATCTTCTTCCAAGATCTCGACCTGCCAGTAGCCGCTCTTCAAGTCCAGCGTGGAAAACCATTTTGCATCACCCAGTGTGTCCAAAGTGTCATCGATTCTTGGTAAGGGAAAACTATCCTTCTTTGTCAAACTATTAAGTTTTCGATAGTCAACACAGAATCTTTTGTTTCCATCTTTTTTCTGCACTAGGACCACTGGAGAAGACCATGGACTCTCAGAAAGCTCAATGACTTGATCTTTTTGCATTTGTTCAATTAGCTTGCGAACTTCATCTCTTCTTGCAATAGGCATTCGACGAGGGGTCTGACGAATTGGTTGAGCATTACCTGTATTTATGCGATGTTTTACTTTTGCTGTGCATCCTGACACTTTCGAATCTGATGAAAATATACTGAAGAACTTCTCAACCAATTCTTTAGCTTGCTTCTGTTCTTGATTTGAAAGCTGCTCAATGTCCATTTGCATCAAATTAATAGCGTCTCTATCTCTACTCTTCTGCTTGGCATGTAGTTCATCATTAGGTTTAAATTCACAACTAACGACAGCAGTGACACCCTCCCCTTTTCCAATGGCTGTCCCTTTCTTTTGTGTTTTGGTTGAATCTGCCAAATTAAGCACTCTTATTGGAATTTGTGATACATGATTGGGTCTTACCAACGTTTTTCCAACAATTAAATCATTAATTTGATTTTTTTCAAGAGGTTCTACAATCCATAAATTATTTTTGCCTTCGTCTTCTTGAAGCTTTCCCCAAACGATTGCCTCGGAATATGGGTTGATGGAGATGTCTTCACTAACGATGATTTGTTCAATGGTCGTAGCCTTTGCATTTTCTATTTGAAGTAACATTTCCGAATTTTGATACTTCAAGATACAATGTTCTAGATCTATCTTAACTCCGTGTTGCAACATAAAATCTAGGCCAAGAATCACTTCATCTACAATTTCTGCCACAATAAACTCATGTTCCGTAGTTGTTGAAATAAATAATGATTTAGTGTTTCATCTAGTTTTAGTCTTATCATTGAACAAATCTTTTTTACGTATAACATTATCAGTATGTATAACAATTAGAAAGTTCATTATAAAAAGCTCAATGTAAATGTCAATTAGACTTATGTCAAAATAAACCTTTCTCTTTTTCTACTGTGTCATCAAAGTACTTGGACGTCTTTTCATTTAGAGTGGTAAAATAATCTGTGCACTTTTTAATAATCCTAACCTTTTTTCATCAGGTTATGGGCTAAGTGTAACGATTAAATAATTGTAAAGACGTCTTCGTAAATATTTCCTGAGATTTTGGTTTTTTGGTTTGAGACTTTTGGGTAGACGTGGTAGACGTCTATGAGATAAAAGCGCAATGGGTAAACCCAAGAAATTGGAAGGTCGTAAAAACTTTGATGAATGGAAGGTAGAGGCAAAAGCGTATCTTGCAACAAAGGGCCACTGGAAATGCTTCGATGGCACAGAAACAGATCCAGATAAAAATTTTCTGGCAATTCAGATGCTGAACTTGCTGTTGTCGTCTGCTCTTTATACGTACACGGAAAAGTGTACAACCGCAAAACAAGCATGGGATTCGATTTGTTCTGCATTCGAGGATACAGGCATTGGTCGTAGGGTAGATTTGCTAAAGCAGTTGGTAGGGCTGCAGCAAATAGACTGTCCTTCTATGGAGGATTATGTCCACAAAATGGTACTAATGGCTACAAAGGTAAAAAAGGCTGGGTTGGAGATTGGTGATGACGTGGTGGCAGCGCTTATGTTGGCAGGCTTGCCAGACGAATTTCGTCCTATGGTTATGGCAATTAAGAATTCTACACCAAAGCTGTCAACTGACTTTGTTCAAAATCGACTTCTTCAAGAAGTTACATACAACAATACATCAGACAGTGTAGAGACTGCATTGTATGCTAAGAAACGCTACAATCAAAAACAAAAAAAAAGGTTTCTCACAAGTCTGTAACATGCTACGTGTGTGACAAGGTAGGCCATTTCGCGAATAAGTGTCCAAACAGAAAGAACAAAAACGAGCGGTTGCTCATATGTTCTTTCATGGCTCAATCAAACTCGTCACAAGATTGGTACATCGATTCTGGGGCATCCGCGCACATTACAATGAGTGACGTCAATTTGATAGATGTGCGTGAACCTATGCGAAATAAAATTCTCGTAGGTAATAACTCTCATATTCAAAATCACGATGTCACAGTTAAAGATGTATTGCATGTTCCAAATATCTGTGCAAATCTTATGTCTGTGAGTCAAATGGCCAAACATGGCAACACTATGGTCTTCGATAAGGAAAGTTGTCGAATATACGATTCTACAAAATCATTAATTGCAACTGCACCTCTAGTTAATGATCTCTATAAATTGAATTGTTCTACCGATCGATCAGAAACTGCGATGATGGCAATCGATAAAAACGTATGGCATCGTCGTTTGGGCCATACTTGTGATGCAAACCTAAAGAAGATTCGGGCGGCAGTGATTGGTGTTGACTTTGTGGAGGGAAGTGACGGCAATAAGTGCCAGATTTGTGTCAAAGGGAAGCAGACACGTTCATCTTTTGAAACAAGTGACAACCGAGCAACGAGTGTACTAGAGCTAGTGCACAGCGATGTTGTATTCATGCCCAGGCGCTCTTTTGGAGGAGCAAAATACTTCGTCACATTCATTGATGACTACAGCCGCAAGGTGTTCTTGTACCCAATGAAACACAAAAATGAGGTTTTTAACATTTTCAAGAACTTCACGAGTTTGGTAGAAAACCAACAAGGGTGCAAAATAAAAACACTTCGCACTGACAATGGCACCGAATATTGTAATAAGCAATTTGATACATTCATAGTCAAAAATGGTATCCTTCATCAGCGAACAGTTCCACATACACCGGAGCAGAACGGTGTGGCTGAGCGTATGAATCGAACGATACTGGAGAAAGTTCGGTGTATGCTTTTCGATAGCGATCTGAGTGAAAGATTTTGGGGCGAAGCGGCGACAACAGCAGCTTATTTGATCAACCGTATTCCATGTCGAGGCATGACAGACGAAACACCAGAGGAGAGGTGGACGAAGCAAAAGCCTGACTTGTCAATGCTAAGGGTATTTGGGTCTCATGTACCAAAAGTGCAGCGCAGCAAATTGGCACCGAAAGCAGGCGAGTGCATTTTTGTTGGATACAGCGAGCAAAGCAAAGCTTATCGGCTGTATGACAAAAAGACGAGAAAAGTAATCGTGAGCAGAGATGTTACTTTCATAGAATCGAGTGGAAAACAGGTAACACAATCAAAACTCAATTCTAATGGTTCTGTTTCTCTTCCAAAGGCACCTACTGAAGAAGAAGCTCATGTGGGCGATGTTTATGAAAGCGATTCAAGTGGGGAGAGTGAATCGGATGGCGAATTGAACGAGGCAAGTGATGATGATTTGAGTGAGGCTGGTGATGACAACACAGGTGGGGTTGGGGTAGTAAATCGAAATTCGTCAAATATTTGCATAAACAATGCAGAAACTAATGATTCAGTCATCATTAAGGACCAATAAGATGATACAATTGTAGAAATCAGCGATACCGTGGAAGAAAATGAATCTACAAATAACGAATTCAGTGAGGCTGGTGAGAGTGAGAATTCGTCATATACTTCTGCCGAGACTGATTTTGACGTTGCTGCCAGTGAGATGTATGCTGTTCTATCATGTCCTGTGACAACCGACCAGATCGAAAGCCCGAGACAAACTACAAGAGCTCGTGATGCTCTTAGTTTATATGCGATGCTTGCAGCAGCTACGGAAGATGTTTGTGAGCCAAAGTCTTATGAGGAGGCTAAGCAATGCGGCGAGAAAGGGGAGTGGGAGGTTGCGATGAAGTCTGAGTATGGGGCTTTGGTGGCAAATAACACTTGGGAGTTGTGTGAGCTTCCTGCAGGACGAAAAGCAATTGATAGTAAGTGGGTCTTTAAAGTCAAGCGGAATGCAACTGGTTGTATCGAGAGGTACAAAGCTCGGCTCGTAATCAAAGGCTACAGTCAAATTGTTAGGAACCATAGAACCATACATAACAATCCTATCATTATATGCTATTAATTCTAAGAAATAAATTGTAACTTTAATAAAACTATTAATTCTAAGAAATAAATTTGTAATTTGAATAAAACTATTAGTTCTAAGAATTAAATTGTAATCTGAATAAAACTATTAACTCTAAGAATATGAAACCAATACTGGAATGTAATGTACTATTAATTCTGAGAACTATAAAATGTGTAACAAAAAACCTTACTGTAGACAAACTTAAGAATAAATACATATTTTTCAGTCAGTCGATTGCTGATTGTCAACGAGAATAGTCTTATTCTTTTAATTCCTACTCTAATTCTTAAATTCGAAATCTAGCCAAAGAGGATCCTAACATAAATAAATTGGTGTCAGAAGTGGGATAATAAAAAAAAAAAAGTAACAATCATTTAAAATCGTGTGCCTTGTCCATCCATCCATCCAAAATCAAACAAAAAAAAAAAGCATACCTACCGCAAAATTGTGTTTGAGAATATAAAATAAGTTTCGCAAAAAAACTTCTTCTTCCTCGATCGTATATAAAAATACACACATTCAATATCAGCAGAGCATCATATACATAGTAGTATCTATAACTATAATAAATTATCATCATCAGAGCATCATAATCAGAAAAACATCATATTATACAATATAGAAGTATCTATAATAATAATCATCTAAATCGGAGCATCATAATCAACAAAGTGAAGTACCTACATATATATATCAGAGTCACATATCACCACATCTATTAGCAGTACCTATCATCTTAAGCAGCATATTTTATTCAGTGAAAAAAAAATGAAAATCTTTTTGTAAGTAATTAAATCATTATAAAAGTGAAAATACGAGTAGTAACATACATTTTTTTTATATATATTTTTATATATATTTTTATTCTTAGTGTAGTATATTATTAGCTTTATATTCATAAAAAAAAAAAAAAAAAAAAAAAAAAAAAAAAAAAAAAGATAAAATAAAATAAAACTTACCTATGTAGATACATATATAATTTTATAAAAATTAATATTTGAATATTATAAGTAGATAACGTATTTAATATGGCTAACGCAAATCAAGAACAAGATGATGAATTTGAAGTAGATGGAAACAATTTAGCGATAATTGTTCCACTGCAAACCCTTTTTAAATTTATAAAGCCATTCGATGGCGACAGACAGAAATTGATTCCATATTTAAATGCTGTAGATGCAGCTTTCAGAATCGCTACCCCCGATCACATTGATATTTTGCTGGCTTATACCAAAACTCAGTTGAGTGGTAAAGCAGAAGCAGCAGTATCTAATCATGATTTCAATACTTGGTTAGAATTGAAAACCTTTCTCAAAAGCATATATGCTGATTCTAAGCATCATGGGCATTTACTTATAGAACTTTTATCTTGCAAACAGCAACCTACAGAACAGATTTCGCAATATATTTGCAGGGTTGAAACCGCGTTAAAACGTTTATTAACATCAACCCAACAAAATACAACAATACCCGTTGAGCTACCGGGAAGACTTGCAGCCATGAATGACTTAGCATTGCATACATTTATATTGAATATCAAACCTGATATAAGCAACATGTTAAAAGCAAGAAACATAGAAAATTTAAATGAAGCTTTTAATCTAGCGATTGAAGAAGAAAAAGTTCAATTGCTAATCAAAATAAAACAGTCCAATTTTAAACCTGTCGAATGTTCTATTTGTCATAAAACAGGACATTCAGCAAATCACTGTTTTAAGAAACCTAATACAACTAAACCCATATTATATACAACCTCTAATAATGTCAATAATAATTGCAATTACTGCAAAAAGGTAGGGCATACTCTTCAAGAATGTAGGAAACTTAAATGGAAAAAGGAACAAGATTTAAAGAATTCAAGCAATTCTTCAAAGCCTTCGGAAAACATAAGAAGCCTCGAAACAAATGCTGCGGGGTTTCGAGCGGAAATAATGACACCCGCAGAATCTTCAGAATAATTTTATCTAATGACAGTACAATTTTTACCATAGTTAATTCAAATAGATCCAAATCAGGTTATTTTAAATTTCTAATTGACAGCGGTGCAAGTGTATCAATATTAAAAAAATCAAATCTTAAAGAAAATACAAAAATTATTCCAGATAATAAAATAAAACTTAAAGGAATTAACGAGGGTACAAATCCTATCGAAAGCATAGGTTTCTTAAATCTCAAATTTTTTATTCAATCCGAAAATTCTAAGATCATAAATTATGATAATATATTTCATATTATCGATTCCCCATCTAATATTCCATATGATGGTATATTGGGAAATGACTTTCTCGTTTCTAAAAAAGCTAATCTTAATTATAAAAATAAAACCTTAAGTCTAGAAAATGGAGAATCTTTTCCATTCTTTATAAATAATTGTAAAAACGAACCGTACATTTTGCCTCCTCGATCAGAAACATTAATAAGAGTAAATATATTAAATCCACAAATTAAGGAAGGTATTCTACAAGAACTTCCGATTTTAGAAGGAGTGTATCTAAGCAAAGCAATTACTAAAATCGACAATAACAAAAATCAAGCCATAGCTACAGTTCTTAACACACTTGATTGTCAAGTAAAAATTTTTGAGGCAAATGCCAACTTAATCCCTTTAACATCAGAATCTTTTCAATTTCAAAATGGAAATAATCAAATTAAACATCGACTAGATCTCTTACACAAAGAAATAAGAACAGAACATCTTAATTCAGAGGAAAAAGAAAGCCTCTTAAACATATGTAGTCAATACTCAAATATATTTTTCCTGAAAGGAGATAAACTTTCAGCAATGAAATCTGTGGAACATGAAATTCACTTAGAAGACAAAAGACCGATAAATTGTAAAACTTATAGGTATCCGGAAATTCATAAAGATGAAGTCTCGAAACAGATTTCAAGTATGCTAGATCAAAAAATTATTAGACCTTCTAATTCTCCGTGGTCCGCACCCTTGTGGGTGGTTCCAAAGAAGACCGATGCTTCGGGTATTAAAAAATGGAGGATAGTCGTAGACTATCGTAAACTCAACGAAGTTACTATAGGAGATTCCTTTCCATTACCCAACATATGTGAAATATTAGACCAATTGGGTCATAGTAAATATTTTACAACCCTGGACCTGGCCTCCGGGTTTCACCAAATCAATGTAAAAGAGGAAGACAGGTCGAAGACCGCGTTTTCTACAGCAAATGGTCACTACGAGTTTTTTCGTATGCCATTTGGCTTAAAAAACGCACCCGCTACGTTCCAACGTGCAATGAATCACGTTCTTGCCGGACTAACAGGTGAAAAGTGTTTTGTTTACCTTGATGACGTGGTTATTTATGCATCCTCTCTTCAGGACCATGAAAAGAAACTGACTGAAATCTTCCAGAGATTAGAGCGTAATAATCTTAAGCTTCAAACTGATAAATGCGAATTTCTTCGAAAAGAAGTCGCATACCTTGGACACATGATCTCCGAGAATGGAGTAAAACCCAACCCCTCGAAGGTTGATGTAATCAAAGAATTTCCAAAACCTAAAAATCCCGATGATGTTCGATCATTTCTGGGATTGGTCGGTTACTATCGTCGCTTTATCGAAAATTTTAGCAAAATATCTAAACCCCTTACTTGTTTATTAAAAAAAGATATTAAGTTCGATTGGAATATAGCGCAAGATAATGCTTTTGAACAATTGAAAAATAAACTCTTAATAGAACCAATACTTCAATATCCAGATTTTACAAAAGAATTTCTTGTAACAACCGACGCATCGAATTTCGCAATCGGAGCCATATTATCTCAAGGAGAAATAGGCAATGATTTACCAATATGTTTTGCGTCTCGAACATTAAATCGGTCAGAGTCCAACTATAGCACTATTGAAAGAGAACTTCTTGCTATAGTGTGGGCCGTAAACCATTTCCGTCCATACATCTATGGACGTAAGTTTACAATTATAACAGATCATCGTCCATTACAATGGCTTTTTTCATGCAAAGATCCAGGTTCAAAACTTTTGAGATGGCGACTCAAATTGGAAGAATATGAATACAATATAGTTTATAAGCAAGGCAAAATTAATCTCAATGCGGATTGTTTGTCAAGAATTAAACATAATGCCGATAATGAAGATCATGAAATCTTTTTAATAACACAAGAAACTTATGACGACTATTTAAAGTTTTATTATTCCTCTTTAGAATTAAAAGTGTTTGACTATTCAGATCAAAATTCTTATTTACTAAATTCAAAAGATAATATAGCTTATTTAAATAGTATAGACCTCGGTGATGACAATAAATACGCCACTAACATTTCTGAAATTTCTGACAATTTTTGTCAATTAAGAAATCACCCTCATGAATTATATAGCGTCATTTCCTCAGCAAACACAAAAACACAAAAAAGAATTTATCATTGCTTCATAAAAAGAAATAGTTGGGAAAAAGCAAGCTATCAAGACTTCTTTTATACGATTCAAAATCTTAAAAATAAACTCGAAAAAGACAATATAGAAAGCATTTCGTTACCTACTTTCGAAGACAAATTTAATCAGTTTAAATATGAAAAAATTCGACACATAATTCAATTCATATTCAGAAATTCCAAAATTAAAATCACTATATTTAAAGACGTAATAATTACGCCAAATAAGGATGAGATACCTTTGGTACTCAAAGAAAATCACGACGATCCCCAATCTGGACATTCAGGGTTTCGAAAAACTTATAATAGAATCAAAAGTCGTTACCATTGGCATAAAATGAAAAAACATATTAAAGATTATATAAAATCATGCGAAAGCTGTCAAAGAAATAAAGTAATAAGGAAAACTTATAAGGCTCCAATGGAAATAACGTCAACATCAAATCAACCGTTTGATAGACTAAGTTTAGATATAGTTGGCCCATTGCCAATAACATTAGGTGAAAACCGCTTCATATTAACAATGCAAGATGATCTTACGAAATTTACACAAGCATACGCTATTAAAGATCATACAGCTGAAACAGTTGCAGAAAATTTACTCAAATTTATAAGTCATTATGGAATCCCAAAAACGTTGCTTACTGATCAAGGATCAGATTTCATGTCAAATCTACTTAAAGAGTTTTCAAAATTCTTTCACATGAAACAAATCCATACCACTGCATATCATCCGCAGAGTAATGGAGCTTTAGAACGATGTCATTCGACAATCAAAGACTATTTGAAACACTATATAAATGATTACCAAGATAACTGGGATTCTTGGCTTCCAACTGCAATATTTTCATATAATAATTCAGTACATAGTACAACAAAGTTCACTCCATATGAGTTAGTATTCGGACATAAACCGATCCTTCCATCTTCTTTAACCCAAGATCCAGAATTCAAATACACGTATGATGACTATTTAGATCAATTAAAATACAGGTTAAATAAATCACACGAAATAGCTAAGGAAAATATTCTGAGTTCAAAGGAGCGATCAAAATCATATTATGACAAAAATGCGAAAATTTCTTCTTATAATATAGGCGATAAGGTATATTTACAAAATAATAGTATTCGAAAAAACAAAGGGTTATCCCCAAGATATAAAGGACCATATGAAATCGTTAACATTAACGATAATCAAAACATAACAATCAAAATTAATAGAAAACCAATAAAAGTACATGTAAATCGATTGAAACCAGCTTCTTAATTTCAGGTTATTACTGATTGCTTGCTTAACTATCAAATCTAAAGCACAAATGTTCGAAATCGACAGCATAACCAACGGAAGCGGCATATATTTCGAGAATCTGGGACATCTTAAAGTTTCTTCCACAAGGTGGAAAATGGTAACTTACACCAACATCTCAATATATCATGAGAAATTTTATCTCATAAATAGTACTTATTCTAGATCATTGTCCTTATGCAAGTTTAAAAACCTTGACCATGTATATTTTTATTTTTGCCAACAGTCTCTCAATTATCTAAAATTCAAAATTCCTTACACATACTCAAAATATCAATCAATTGAAAACCTTATAGGAAAAAATGAAGTTAGAAAAAAAAGAGGTCTTTTCAATGGAATCGGAACAGTTTTTAAAACTATATTTGGTACCCTTGACTATGAGGATGCCGAATATTTTGAAAAAACTATTAATGACGTAAAAAAGGATGATATTGAAATAATAAACTTTATGAAAGAACAAGTCCATGTCGTAAAAACAACTATTGCCAATTTCAACGAATCAATAAATAATCTAAAGTTTTCCGAAAATACTTTGAATGAAAATATAAAAAAAATTAATGTATTTATGGCATCAGCTTCAAGCAAAATAAATAAAATAGAATTAGCTGAGCTTGCATCTCAGCATGTAAATCTCCTTACATATTTGACTAACGAATTAAATGAAGAATTAGATAATATAATAAACTCAATCTTATTCGCAAAACGCAATGTACTACATCCTTCAGTACTTACACCTATTCAGCTCATTACTGAACTTAGTAACAATAACTACCTTCTCAAATCCGGACTGAATTTTCCTTTATTTCCTAATATCGAAAACGTTCATACTTTTATGGATATTGTCGACCTCCAAGTCTTCTATATAAATAATAAACTCATGTTTATTATAAACATTCCTTTAACGGATCCAGCTGTTTTTACCCTTTATAGATGCATACCGTTGCCAATACCGTATAAAGAAAATACTCAAAGATATGCTTATATACAACCAAATTTTAACTTCTTAGGTATTTCCGAAAATAACCAAAAGTACGTTAAGCTACAAGAATTAAACTCTTGTAAGAAAATTTCTCAATTTGACTTCATTTGTCAACAAGACGTTTATTATTCTACTACTATGAACGCTAACTGTGAAGTTACGTTATTAACTGGAAGAACAAAAATTATACCAAAAAATTGCGATACTAAAATCTTTAACGGAGTTTTAGATATTATACATAAACTACAAAATAATAAATGGATACTTATCACATCCGAAAATAAACATTTAACTATAATTTGCGAAAAAGAAGATCGCATTAATGATCTCACAATCGTAGGTTTGTCCATACTTTCCCTTAAAGGAAATTGTGAGGCATATTTTGGCTCAAACCTTCTTAAAAGCGAAAATACCATTACAATACAACACGAAGCTGTTATTCCTCAAATTGACATCATCAAAGATGATTGCTGCGATAAAACCCCATATAACATTTCACACGAATATATTAAATTAAATCCTATTACACTTTCAAATGTTAACCTTGAAAACTTAAAATTTATCTCGCACACTCTAGACAATATCAAAGAACAACTCAATCAAGCAAATAGACATCCTACACTCATTCGTTATCCTTCAATATTTTCAAGCATTATTTACATTATAATTATTATAATATTTTTCTATGTACTCTTAAAATGTTGCAAACGATATAAGAATTATAAAAAAACCCATCAAAGGGAAACACAATCAGAAAATACTGGTTGTTTAGTTCAAATTATAAATAAATGTTTTACAATCAGGGAAGCAAGTCGTGCCGACACCCCTGATATTCCATCAGCTGTTCATTTCTCTGCAGAGGGCCCAAGGATCATTCCGAGGCGTGTCCTTTGGGGTCTCAAACCTCAGGTCTGGGTTCTGGTTTTAATCTTTCAAATTGATTTTGTTTCGATTAAAATCAATTTTTTTTTTAAGGGGGAAGGTGTTAGGAACCATAGAACCATACATAACAATCCTATCATTATATGCTATTAATTCTAAGAAATAAATTGTAACTTTAATAAAACTATTAATTCTAAGAAATAAATTTGTAATTTGAATAAAACTATTAGTTCTAAGAATTAAATTGTAATCTGAATAAAACTATTAACTCTAAGAATATGAAACCAATACTGGAATGTAATGTACTATTAATTCTGAGAACTATAAAATGTGTAACAAAAAACCTTACTGTAGACAAACTTAAGAATAAATACATATTTTTCAGTCAGTCGATTGCTGATTGTCAACGAGAATAGTCTTATTCTTTTAATTCCTACTCTAATTCTTAAATTCGAAATCTAGCCAAAGAGGATCCTAACAAAATCAAAGGCATAGATTATGATGAGACATATTCGCCCGTTGCTCGTTACTGCTCAATTCGTTTTCTGTTGGCGATGGCAGCCAAGTACAAAATGATCATTCATCAGATGGACGCAGTGACTGCCTTTCTTCAAGGCGATTTGAGAGAGGAGATTTATATGCGGCAACCAGAAGGGTTTAGTGATAAAACGGCGGTTTAGTGATCGAGCCCAAAGAAATGCTTTGCAGAGTTGTACCCAATATTGGAGCACTTTCACTAGTCACAGTTGTGAGTTTCATCGCATTAAATAGTTGCAATTCTAACGCCAAGTCTTTTCCTACGATGGAATGCGATGCTCCCGTGTCAATAGTAATGATCACTCTTTTCTTTCCAAGCACACCCATTACTGTCAAGCTATTTGTGGTACGCGAAATTTTTGAAATTATAACTTTGGGGCAAGGAGTCCCTAAAACTAATTCAAGCCCCTCTGAATTGGTAACTTTTAGTTTAAATTTTTCTGAAGATCTCCTTCTGTGAATTTCGGTTTGCTACGAGCCATACAATTTCGGGCCATGTGGCCAATTTTACCACAATTAAAACATTTACCTTTGAAACCAGCATCTCCTTTCACCTCTTCAATTACAGATCGTACAGCTTGGCACATAACGTCATAGGTATACGTTGTGTCCTCTATTTGTAGTTGTCTCCCTTGAAAGTTCGATCTACAAACTATAGCTGCTGTTTCATGGGAGAGCGCTAAGTTAACTGTCTCTGGAAAGGATGGTTTGGGTGACGCTATTGTAGCCCGTTTAGTCTCCAAATCGCGGATGCCGTCAACAAAAGCTTCAATTTTAATTCTTTCGATGAATTCTTGAGTAGCACCCATATAGGCCATTTGAGCAAGGCGCTCAATCTCTCCTGCGAAGGTTTGAAGGCTTTCACCTTTTTGTTGAGAACGACCCTTCAGTTCCAGGCGATGGACTTGTCGCATATGGTCGTTGCTATAACGCCGATGCAAAGCTTGCATTAGTGCAGAATATTTTCTCTGTTCTTCAGTTGGTAGAGTATGTAATATATCAGCAGCAGCACCCTTCAGAGAAATTATTAGCGCAGATGTACGGTCTTCTTCACTTCAGCGGTTTCTTTGTGAAGTGGTTTCAAATTGCAACTTGAAAACAGAAAAACTTGAAGATCCGTCATAAATGGGAGCCTTAAACGTTGCTGAAGAAACACCAACGTGTGCAGACTTCATTCGGGAGATCTCTTCCCTCATTTGTGATATCTCCTGCTCTGTTTCCGTTTCAAGTTGACTCAGCTTTTCATTGGTCCTCTTTTCAAGTTCACCAAATTTAGCATCGCAACCTCGTACACCCTGTTCAAGAGAATTAAATTGACTACCAAATCTTATAAAAGCACTTTCAAAATTTCTTTCAATTCGCTTCTCCATTTCCTTTAAAAGCTGTGCCAAATTTTACATACCATCTCCTTGCGGGTTTTCTGTTTCCTCAATCTCTGTCGATGCTGGTTCCTTTAAATTTTCTGGAAAATCCATACTTTCCACATCGAGGCCTTGTTCGGCCACAGCAGTCTGCAAACGTATTTGTTTCTTAAGGTCTTCTACTTTTAGCTGACCGAATTTAACCATCTTTACTTCAATTCAATTTTTTTTTCAATTTATTAAAGTACGTTAAGGTGAGTACAAATAAGACATAGTCTTTTATAGTACATGCAATTGGTAGATTTTACAAACAGTAATAGTAAATAAAAATTATATAAACCAAAAAAATAATGTTATAAAAGTAAAGAAAACAAAATTAAAAATAAAGAAATTAAAAAATACGAACCTATATACAAGAAAGATAAAAAGAAAAGAAGAAGATATAAAAGCAAAAAAGAAGAAGAAGTAGAAAGTAGGTGCATATTATATTCTTTTCAACAATTTACATAAATTGCAATGCTAATTTTTAGAAGTTTTCAGCATTTATATTCTGTTTAACCGTGCTGGGAAGTGAATTCCAAAGTCTGATAGCATGGGTGAAGAAGAGGCGCGAAGAGTTCAAATATTTAAAAATTGGGACTATAAGATTCCGAGTTCTGTTGGATTGGGCAAATTGAATTTTTTCGTAGAGATATGCTGGAGATTTGCTATTAATAAGGTTGTGCATGAACTGACAACATCTAACATTAAGAAACTGTTGAAAAGTGCAACCTAGTACAAGAGAGTGATAGTGCGATATGTGGTTGTATCGTCGCAGTCCATAAGCATACCTAATTGTATCATTAAAAGCTACAAGCAGTTTGTGTTGAGAATGGAAGTCAAGTTTGCAATACACAGTAGTAGAGTAGTCGACGAGGGGAAGAAACAGGGTTTTGATAAGCCTTAGCTTTGTGTTGAGTGGGATGAAGCTAGAAGACAACCAAAGCTTTCGCAAGCCTCCATATATCCGACTAATCACGTAATTTATGTGGTCAACTGCGGAGAGCGACCTATTGATTTTAAACCCAAGATTCGTAGCAACATCAACAAACTTAATTTTGTTATTATTTAAATATACAAAAGGTAGTTCACTGGTTTCATACTGCTTCTTGGATATGAGAATCATTTGAGTTTTTTCGGAATTGAGATTCAGCCCAGTTATAAATTTTTGATAAATCCTCATTTAATCTGACAATCAAATCCTCAATCAAACCAATTGGGCGCGATAGGTATATCTGAGCACGTAAAGGTGAAAGGAAACATTTGAGCAAGCACTAGGAAGATCATTTATAAATAGACAAAATAAGATTGATCCTAATATAGACCCCTGGGGCACTCCACTAGTCAAGGTTTTGAAATCAGATGATCTCCCATCATGAACAACTCTTTGATAACGATTGAAAAGATAATTTTGTATTAATAGAACAGATCTTTCGCTAAAACCAAAATATAACCTGAGCTTTTGACACAATATTTCATGATTCACTCTATCAAAAGCCTTGGAGAAGTCAAGCAGACAAAGCACCGTTAAATAGTCCTTATCATACTGAATTCGAATGTCGTCAAGAATCTTAACTACAGCGGAAGAACTCGAAATCCAGATTGCACTGGAGATAACAAATTTTGTTGATCCAAATAACTTGAGATTTGATTAGAAAGGAACTTTTCCAAGACCTTTGATAGACATGGTAAGATACTGATGGGGCGATAGTCTGTTGCCAGAGATGGCTGAGATTTTTTGGGCACAGGTATAACTTTAGCTAGCTTCCATTTATCGGGAAATGTTGATGATGTAATGCAAAAGTTTACAATGTGTGTGATACAACTAATTAAATGTGTAAGGGTTATCTTTAAAAACCGAAGAGATACACCATCTTCACCTATGGCATTAGATTTTAAGGAGCGAATAACATTGATGATGTCAACCTCTGAAGCGACATCAAAGTCAAAATCTGCTTCAAAAAGTAGTCTATCATCAGGAGTAAAACTTGAGGTGTTATTAGCACTATTTAAAAAATGATTATTAAGATCGGTTACATCAGGAATACTATTAACACTAATTTTTTTTCCAACACCTAATGAACGCAAGTTGCTCCATAATTTTTTAGAGGGTAGGTCAGTGCTTAGTTTCGAAAGAAAATACCTTTTTTTTGCCCTACGCGTTAAATAGGTACATCTATTACGAGCATTACAAAACAACTCCCAATTCTGACTTATTGGTCGTTGTTTCCACTTTGAGTAAAGTTTGTTACGAATTTTCATGGAGTTATGAACCTCACAAGTGAACCAAGGGCATTTCTTATTTCGTACAGAAACTGTCTTAAGAGGAACATGTCTATTAAAAAGATCCAAAACTATCGCTTGTACAAAATCAACTTTGGCATTTACTCCAGAGACCTGATAGCAATGATGCCAGGGAAGCCTGCTGGCATCTATTTGTAAGGCATTATAATCAATTGACTCATAATCTCTGAATTCAAAAGAAGATGAAGTCAAAGTACGAGACAGATCCACACAAAAAAATAACAGGTCATGGTCAGAAATTCCTGCCAGGGATAACTGGTCTTGAAGTAGAACAAACGAGCAATTAGAAACCATGATTACATCTAAAAGACTCGGAGACGCAATTGGAGAGAAATGAGAAATGAAATGCAAATGAATTCACTATAGATAGCCCAGCAGAAGCAGTAAAATCACGTAGTTGATGAGATTTACTATCGGATTTTAAAAGATCGGCATTGAAATCTCCACAAATTATAATGTGCTCATAGACAGCAGTGAACTCTTGCAATGCGGAAAATAATGGTTCTGGAGAGTGGCAGCGATGAGGGTTGTAAGATATACCAACTAGGCACTTCGTAATTCCGTCAGTTACTTCCAATAGAAGGTACTCTACTGCACTCCCTTCAGATTGCTTCAATATTTTATATTCAAATGTTGTGTTGCAGTACACCGCAACTCCTCCACCAGTTGTAGTAGTAACCCTATCATTACGAATAAGCTTATATCCCGGAATATCGTATAAATCAGTTGAATCGTCAGAACACAACCAAGTTTCACAGATGCAAATAATGTCAACCCCCGAGTCCCTTAAAATATAACTTATATAATACGAGCATTAAGGTAGCAAATTTTTAGCCCTCCGTATGCATTGGATAATATTTTAATAACTGCTCGAACCGCAGTTTCATCGACATTATCAGACACATTCACCATTCCACACCGAAAAAAAAAAACAAACAACAACAAAAGCACTGTTTTGAAATTTGAAATTAACTTTTCAAATTTCAAAAATTAAAGATGGACAATAATATAACACCCAAGAGTAGAAGAAATTAGGTAAAGAAAAGCTATAGAAAATAAACTAGATATGTAAAAGAGTAATAGGAAAAGAAAAAAAAGAATTGAATTATTAATATGAATTATAGAAATTTAAATGCTCAATTGATAATACCAAGATAAACTGAAATTCAAAAATAAACAATAAAGATATAATCTACCAATGAATGAAAGAAATGTGTATAATACAAAATAAAATAATAAATATATACATCATAAAGCTGCTCCAGATGACAACAAGTAAAACAGCGGCAGTCACGGCACGAAGCTTTTAGGGAAGTTTAGTTGTTGTTGTAATTTTAATTTCAGAATCTTCATTACTTTTTTTTACATACGCGAAACCATTCCTCGTTTTTACTGATGACAATAAACCTTCTTTACGCAATTGATTAGCATGTCGCAATAGAGAATTATTTGCAGATGTAAGGCTTTCATTAATATAAATTCGATGCGAGTCTTTAATCTCATCATCATGAGGAGAGCCCTCTAGTTCAGCAAGAGTAAAACCTTTGTTTTTGTAAAATGCGGAGAGTAAAGCTCGTTGTTCAACATGTGAAGAAAAACGAATTAGAAGTAATGGACATGATGATCTATTGTTGTTGCGATTGCTGTTGCTGTTGATGTTGTTGTCGTTAGATCTCAGACGAAAAGCATCAAGGTGGGGAGTGTGTTCGTGATGAAGGCTAGCGGTGATTTTTTTGGCAATATCAATGGTATTCTCGTTTTGAGTGAAAGGAATACCTCTCACTATTACATCGGAGAGACGTTTTTGGCGTTGAAAATCATCAAGCTCCTCTCTGACTTTCATGTTTTCCTCCTTCAGCTTCACAATTTCATTCTCGCACTGCATCAACCGGTCATCGAGAGTTGCTATGGACTCACTGATTAGACTCTTAAGCTTACATTCGAGCTCAGAGATTAGTTGGGATAGTTTTAATGTTAATGAATTTTCTAGGTCTGCCAATTCAGATTTATTTAGGCGAGCGTTATTTTGGTTGCTGAAAGAAGGTGAGCCAAATGACAAAGGAGAGTTCGCAAGTCCTTTACTTCCCTGTACACCAGGCTTCTTCATATGCTTTGTTATTTTTATGGGTGAAGTATTTGTTGAATTAGTTTTACTTCGGGGAGCAGGAGACACCTTTGTCACAATCTCCATGCCTTTACGTTCTGCTCTCGTATTTGCACTGGCTGACATGATTATTTGACCAAGCGAATAGAGTATAAGAGTTGGAGTATAAGAGTTTATGTATATTTTATGTATAGTTTTAATTTATGTAATGTCTTTTTTATTTTATTTATTTAGTTCTTAGTTATTTTTTTCCCACTTTTAAAACTTCACAAAAGTAAATAGTTTGCAATTTTTGAAAGGAAATAAATATACAAGATTTTTAATTACAACTTGTTTAAAAATGGTATAGCCTATGTATAAGAATTAAACTGGTTTAGTGGAGCAAATGAAACACACGTCTACACAGTAGACATTCCTCGAATTATATTATTTTTTATATACATATTATTATATATTATTCTAACACCAGTGTTAAATAAAACAGGCTTTACAAAGTTAACGACAAGGTTTAAAGTTTTATTTAGAATGAAAATAAATAAATTGAATATTTTTATGACAAAATAATAAAGTTCTACTATCAAAAATTATATCAACAACAAAGTATAAAATTACAAAGTAGTATATTCTAATTTTCGTAACAATATGCTCGCTACTATATGTGTGTGAACAGAACAGCAGCGAAGGTATTTTAGATTTAATACACACTGATATATGTGGCCCCATGAGAAAAACGTACTTTGGTGGAGCAAAATATTTTTTACTTTTCGTTGATGATTATTCAAGAAATTTTTTTGTTTATTTTTTAAAAGCAAAAAGTGAAGCACTTGACATATTCAAGAAATTTAAGGCCATGGTTGAGAGGCAAACCTCAAACAAATCGAGCGATAATGGAACTGAATTTGTTAACCGGCCATTTACAGGGTTTTTGGAATCCAGTGGTATTCGTCACCAGCTAGCTGCACCCTATACTCCGCAACAAAATGGGGTCGCGGAACTAGCCAATAGGACAATTGTGGAGATGGCCCGGTGCATGTTAATTGGATCAGGTTTGCCTGAGAGCATTTGGGCAGAGGCAGTTAAAGTTTATTGAAAAGCAATCGAATATCGAAAGAAATAGTATTGATGTTGATTACCTTCTTATAGAACCTTCCAAAATTGACATAAGCGAGCCACAAGTCGAGGTGCATAAAGTCAAGGTGCCACAAATTAAAAAAGAGGCTGATGCTGATGTTTTCGAAGATGCTTTGGGACCTGAGGGTTTGGATGTTCCTGCTGTGGACGCTGTTGAACGTGATGTTGTTGCTGCTGGAGATGCTGGTGATGTTGCTATTGAAACTGCGACTGAAGTTGTACAAGATGACGATGCTAAAGGGGATAGCAGTGAAGGTTGTATGGATGAAGTGGAAGAGCAAGAATCTGTCGGAGTAAGTCCCAAAAAAATATTAAGAAGTGGTAGAGTTCGTGTTTTAGATAGCAATAAGGGCAAAGGTAGAGGTAGAGGAGTGACTAATTCATTGAATTTTGTGAAAGATGTCGAAAGTGAAATACCAACAACAATAGAAGAAGCCCTTCAAAGTAAAGATGCTGATAAATGGCATCAAGCGATGAGAGACGAGTTCAGTTCTCTGTCTAAAAATCACACATGGACACTCGTTGATTTACCTAAAAACAGACATACCATTAAGTCGATGTGGGTATTCAACATTAAACGCAATAAGGAAGGGTATATTGAACGTTATAAGGCTAGACTTGCTGCCAAGGCTGTGGGCAAAAGTATGGCGTTGATTTTTACGAAACATTCTCACCTGTTGCAAGGTATTCGAACATACGATTGGTTATTGCATTAGCAGTTGAATTTGACCTGTTGTTACACCAAATTGACATTACTGCTGCGTATTTGAACGGAGATTTGGATGAAGACATTTTTATGTACCAGCCAACTGGTTTTGTAGATGAAGCCAATCCTACTTAGGTTTGTAAGCTCCAGAAGGCTGTATACGGGCTCAAACAGTCAGGAAGGCAATGGCATTTGAAGCTCGACCGTATCTTAAAAAATATGGGCTTTACAAACAGCATTAATGATAGGTGCATATAGTATCTGATTTGATTTTGTGAGGATGAGAACAACATTGCAAATTTTCATGTTTTACAGATATACCTACTTTTTTTCTTGCAAATCATAGAATTGTATACAATATTTTTTTTTTTTAATATTTGCTTGATACAGAATATCTTGAACAAAAAAAAGAAACGCATTTTTATATTCATACTTCAGTAAATTTAAAAGCTCACGTGAATTTTTAATTAAATTTAAAATACCACTTGAATTTTCGTAATTTACGCAATTCGAAAAAATTCGTCTGAATTTTTGAAAGTAATAAATAATTTTCACGTCAATGTATCTTAAATGAAGTTTAAAATTTCACGTGGATTTTCATAGTTCATAGTGAAATTTAAAATTTTCAAAGGTTTTTTTGTAAATTAAATAGCTAATTCAAAAAAATTCACGTGAAGTTTCAAATGTTTTAAACATATTAAAAAAATTCAAAGTTTTCATAATAGTTTAAATTGTAAATTTTAAATGTTCTGAATAATTCAAAAATATTCACGTGGATTTTCAAAGTTCATAGTTTTACACTTTTGTTTAGTTTTCATGTGGATTTTTCGTAGTTCTTAAAGAAATTTAAAATTTCATGTGACTTTTCTGTACATGATTTTATAAATTTCTCGTGAATTTTCAAAAAAAGCACGTAACTTTAAAAAACAAGTTTTAATATTCCAAGTTAATTCTTATATTATATCACGTGCTCACTATTTTTATATATTTTATAGGAGTTTTAAAAATTCTTGAGTAAATTTCACTCGAATTTTCAAGTCCTAAGCAAATTCTTAATACATACCTACAACGTAAATTTTCAAAAGAATTTAATTACATATTTTAAATTTTCACGGCAATTTTCATGTTTCTTAAGTAAATTAAATCTTTCACGCTAATTTTTAAAATTCTTAAGTGAATTCGAAATTTCACTTTAATTTCAAAATTTCAACATTTCTTTTAATTATTTTGAAAAGTTTTAAGTAAACTTTAAATTTTATGTCGATTTTTTATAATTTTCAAATATCTATGTACGTTAAATTTGAAAAAAATTAATAAAATATTCAGAAATTCCTTTCATACTTACTTCAATTGCAAAAGAAAAATTAAAATAAAAATATTCTTAAAAATATATTTTTCTATGTGCAAAGTGGCAACCCTTTACATTTCATACATAGCCTTTGGCTAGACAATATTCAAAACAAACCATTTTTTGTTCACGAGTTGTTTTTGTCCATTCTCTACCTTCCTAAAAAAAGTCAAATAATTCCCCTTTGTACGAATAAGAAAAAAATGAAGAAAATATCAAAAAAAGTCTTTTTTCATAACTCCCTCGAACTCCCATCAAATGGTATTCCAATTGTATACATCCTTCTCTATCCTCTGTCATTCTTTAAACAATATAATATACAATGCTGGCCTTTGGCTAGACAATTTTCAAAACAAATCGTTTTTTGTTCATGAATTTTCATCATCTTTCCTCTACAAACAGAAAAAAATCCATGTACTCGTATTTGCCCTTTGAAAGAAAAGACAATCAATAAATAATCAGCAAGTCTTTTTTCCTAACTCCCTCCAGCTTCAATAAATTTACATTCCAATTTTATACGTGCGTCGTTCTCTATCTTCTGTTATTTCCTGAACACTCATATTTATTATTCTTTTTCTTAGTGAGTACCCCTTCCTCAAGTCTAAACTCCTCTCCACTTGAGGTTGGTGAAAGGTTCCGTCCGTCTCATCAGAGGCCGCGTCGTTCTTTAATCTCCGTAATAGTACTATAAGATTATACAGGGTGAGTCACGAGCAGTGTGACAAAATGCTAGGAGACATGAAAAAAATCGTATGGGAGGGGGGTCTATTCCCCTCCGTTTAGCCGGGAGGGGCAATTTTCGTAAAAAAAAACACTTAAAATGGAAAAATTTTTTTTTGAAATCAACGGCTTCATTCACAATGCTGTGCGATACGTTTTTGAAAAGCCAAAAACTTTTTCTTTTATTCTGTTTTTAAATAAATCTATTCCAAGAAATGGTTTTTGAAATATTAAATTTCAAGGTCAAAATTTTGAAAAAAAAAATTTCATATTCATTTTTTTCAAAATTTTAAGTGGTTAAGTGCTAATTTTAATTTCAAAATTCAATGCTGTTATTAATTTTAAGTCAAAATCAGAAAACCGGATGCAAAAATTTTATGTCGTTCTCAAGAAATTAAAAAAAAAACCAAAACCACCTTTTTCTAAGAGAAACATTTATTTTTATTTTAAGGAAGCAATTTATGAAGAATGAATCTTATTTTTTTTAATTTTTTTTTAACTGGAGTTTTATGAGAACGTATTAAAATTAAATAGTATTGGAATAACCTTTGATCAATGTTATTTTCATTGATAACTTCTGAAAACTGATCTGTCAATATTTTTGCCTTGGCCTGCCCGCAACCCATGGGTTCTACCTGTTAGGGTGGACAATAAGGACAATAAAACCGCAATTTTTTTGAATGAAAAATAAACAACAATTTCAAGCATAAACTTATATGAAGCCATTACAAGGAGGTAAAATCTATGCCTTCTAAACAATGGAAAATAAAAAGGACTTTTTAAATCAAATCATCATTTTCTTGTTTTAAAAGGTTCAGCGATAATTTATTTTTTATAGCTACCAGGCTCATACAAGACTTGTACTATCATTTATTATGTAAATTTCAATATAAGATTAATAAAGTCAACTTTCTATTCTATTCTATTCTATAGCTACCTTTAGAATTGTTTTTATTATTTTTTGTCTTTGCACATTGTTGTTTATTTTTCATTTAAAAAAATTGCGGTTTTATTGTCCTTATTGTCCACCCTAACAGGTAGAACCCAGAGGCTGCGGGCAAAAATACTGACAGATCAGTTTTCAGAAGTTATCAATGAAAATAACATTAATCCAGGGTTATTCCAATACTATTTAATTTTATTACATTCTCATAAAACTCCAGTTCAAAAAAAGTAAAAAAAATAAGATTAATTCTTCATAAATCGCTTCGTTAAAATAATAATAAATGTTTTTCTTACAAAAAGGTGGTTTTGGTTTTTTTTTTAATTTCTTGAGAACGACATAAAATTTTTGCATTAGGTTTTCTGATTTTGACTGTAAATTAATAACAGCATTGAGTTTTGAAATTAAAATTAATTACGTAAAATTTTGAAAAAAATTAATTTGAATGTTTTTTTTTCCATTTTTTTTTTTTTCAAAATTTTGACTTTGAAAATTAATATTTCAAAAATTATTTCTTAGAACAGATTTATTTAAAAACAGAGTGAAAGAAAAAGTTGTTGGCTTTTCAAAAAGGTATCGCACAGCATTTTGAATGAAGCCGTTGATTTTAAATAATTGTTTTCCATTTTAAGTCAATTTTTTCGAAAATTGCCCCACCCGGCTAAACGGAGGGAATAGACCCCCCCTCCCATACGATTTTTTTCTTGTCTCAACGCAACCTACACGCCCTAGCATTTTGTCGCATTGCTCATGACTCACCCAGTACAATGCACCATGCTAAAAATTGGTTTGGTTATTTTTGCTTCCTTCTTGCCCCACTCTTCCCTATGTTTAATTAAGATTTGATGAGAGATGGCTAAATGAAATCCTAACATTACCACAACACCTCGAGTGATGACTGATGAGTGCTGTGACAAAAGCAAGAAGAGAAAATTTGAAACCATTTTAAACTACTACACTAAAGAAAATAAGCTGGTTTTTGTGTGTTATTTCGTTTCAAAATTTGAAGTTATATGTTAAAATAACGCTTAATCAGCGATTCGTCTCACTGTACTCTGCTCCGGTAAGTATATTTTACTGTAAAAATAACTTTTTTATAAAAACCTAATGGAGGGGATATTTCTTAAGAAAATTTTATTTAAAGGTCCTTTAAATCTCTGCGGCTTAAAAAAATTGAAATGTGACGAAAAATTTGTGAAAAATCGTTAGTTTATCGTTGCACCCATACAAAGACTTTTTTGTTGTCTTTGAATATCTGGGCTCCGATTTATTATATGTCTCGCGAAGGTTAATATGAAGCTTTGATTGATTTGACTACAGCTGTTGATGCTATCACTTTTGCGTGCACGCAATCCTACATCAACTCACAACAATCACAACAATATCAACAAAACAAAATTAATTGCCAGCACAAATAGGGCACCTTACCGCATGAGGACACAACAGTCCCACAAGCCATCAGTCAACCCGTGACCATAACATGCAACCTTTCGAAGAGTATAGTAAAACTAATATAAATCTATAATAATTTCGATTTAAATTAAATAATCATTGTGTTAAACTCGGTAGTGATCGTTAAATTAATATTTGTTTATCAAATTTTCCAAAAAGGTTCTTAATTATATATTAAGAAGAATCTATGATAACCAAATCTGGTTAAAGAGATATGTAAAAAAATACATTTTTTTTCTTTTTGAAATGATAGTATAGCTTTTTAAGCGAAAAAAAATACTTCACTTCTAAATTGTAAAATTTGATTTGTTGGGTTTCTTGTGATTTTATTCATAAACCTAATACCTATTAAATTATTTTTTTTTCCTATTGGGAAACTCTAACCATGTTGGGTAGTGCTTGCATCTATATAAAAGCGCGGTTTATAAATAATACAATAAATGTAATTATTCAACTACCTACCTAAATGAAATGATTTCGATTATGCTGGAATTATTATATTATTTGGATTAGGATTATATTCCACCGCATTGTGATATCGCATCGTTCCAATTTAAAACTGGTTCCAATTTGAAGTTGGGTGATAGTAAAGGTTCTTATACTTCTATACGTTTTCATTAAGCGCTAAATCGCGATTTAAGTAGATTATCCATAAATCTTGTACAAATCTCGAAGATTTATCATATTAATAAATCTAGAGATTTCAAGAGCATTTCAAATAAATCTTGTATAACTTCATGGACAAATAGTTTCGCATACCGAACATCTCTAATTTCATATTCATAATCTCTTTGCGTTATGGAACGTGAGTAGATATTTTTTTTTCTCTGTTTGACATAGATGGAACCCTCTATCTCACTCACTTCATAAGAAATAAGAGAACGCCATTTGCATTTTTTATAAAAAAAAATTTAATACAATTTGAATCTGTTTAATGTGGTGGAAACACTTCACAAGGGTTACTTAATCCCAAAGAGATTAACCTCTGGTGAAAACGAAGTATTAGGCTAGTATTTACCGGGCGCTTATAAGGTTATGAGACTCATAACTCAAAAAGTCCTCCCTCATTAACTCATAAAAATTTCCATTCATTTGCTAATGAGGGAATTTTTTTGAAATTATTAGTCTCATAAGCTTATGAGTGGTCGGTGAATATCGGCCTTAGTCTCATAGAAATTGCGACCCAGATCCAAAAGAACTATTGAATGCCGGCTTCGTTTCTATGTGCGATAAATATTTTAAAAATATATACATACATATGTATAGTGTACACACTATACAGTACATATGTATAGTGTATATAATATATGTCATTTCTTTGAATTAACTTAAATATTCTTCAGAGAATGAATGAAAAATCTTTATTTATACTTTGGCTTCAAATAATTCAATCATTACGCTCTTTAAATCTCTTTAATGACATTGATAAAGTTCGTCAAAAAAGGCGGTTTGCAAAAAAAAAAATACTTGTATTTGATCAATTCGATTTTGGCCAAGAATGAAAAAAAATTATTTGAAGTGGTTATCTTTTACTATCTTTTAATTAAATTAGTACTAGTATCATCATCACAAACTTCGAAAACATTGAATGTGTTATAATACGAATAGCATCAACAACAGATAATCCTTCTATGACAGCAGCAACTTCTTCTCTCTACTTGGAAATCGGAAACATCAACAACATTATTTACTCATTGTGAGTCTATTTCATGTCGATTGCCGCGAGAAATAAAAAGGGAAATATTGGCCATGACTTCCTCTGTAATTGCTTTAACCGGTGTACCATTAGCGGGAAAAGTTTTAAGTGTAGGTGATTTAAGTTCGTCCTTACAATATTTCGGCTGGACGGACTATTTTATTTTTATAATGATGTTAGTTGTGTGTGCGCTTATCGGCTTTTATTTTGGTTTCATTGAGAAAAATAAAAAGGGACGAAAAGAATCCAGAGGATCTGAAGGCTTGGATTATCTAGTAGGTGGGAGGAAGATGAAGGTGTTTCCAGTTTCGCTGTCACTAATTGCAAGGTAAACTAGTTTTTAATCCGTATTTTGAGGTCAAATTTGTATTATTTAGATATTTTGATATATACAGGGTGAGTCATGAGCAATGCGACAAAATGCTAGGGCGTGTAGGTTGCGTTGAGACAAGAAAAAAATCGTATGGGAGGGGGGGTCTATTCCCCTCCGTTTAGCCGGGAGGGGCAATTTTTGAAAAAACTGATTTAAAATGGGAAAAAAATTATTTAAAATCAACGGCTTCATTCAAAATGCTGTGCGATACGTTTTTGAAAAGCCAATAACTTTTTCTTTCATTCTGTGTTTAAATAAATCTATTCTAAGAAATAGTTTTTGAAATATTAATTTTCAACGTCAAAATTTTGAAAAAAAATTTAAAAAAAAAATTTCAAATTCATTTTTTTCAAAATTTTACGTAATTAAGTGCTGATTTTAATTTCAAAATTCAATGCTGTTATTAATTTTAAGTCAAAATAAGAAAACCGGATGCAAAAATTGTATGTCGTTATCAAGAAATTAAAAAAAAACCAAAACCACCTTTTTCTAAGAAAAACATTTATTTTTATTGTAACGAAGCAATTTAAGAAGCATTAATCTTAGTTTTTTTAGTTTTTTTTATTCCTTTTATTTTTACTATGTTTTTTATTGGAAGTACTCATAAAAAATTCTCGATATGATCTCCATTGTTTAGAAGGCGTAGATTATATCTCCTTGTAATGGCTTCACATAAGTTTATGCTTGACAAATTTTCCTGCAGTTTGACTTCAGCGACTTCAATTCGTTCCTTCAGTTGTTCCAATGTTACTATTTCCACTTCGTAAACATAATTCTTCATAAATCCCCATGCATAGAAATCTAGGGGAGTTAAATCTGGTGACCTAGGCGGCCATTCCGTGGGGCCCCTTCTTCCGATCCAACGGTCACTAAAATGATCATCCAGCCAGTTTCTCACCTGTAAGCTGTAGTGTGCTGGAGCACCATCTTGTTGGTAGATTAAAGTATCTGCTATAACCAATGGAACGCTGTCTAATAAATCGGGTAAAAGGTCTCGTAGGAATTGAAGGTATGATTCTCCATCAATAATGGAATTCAAAAACCGGGGCCCGATCACAGTGTGTCCAACAATACCAAGCCAACATAACAACTAAAGCGGTGT
>OY288108.1:72320990-72382575 GCA_958431115.1 Syrphus vitripennis
AGATTCATTTTTTTTTCAAATATTCAAATATTTTCTTTCTAATTTTTAAGGTTTTCGCGATTGTTTGACATAATTAATAAATAAATAGGTATTTTCGGATTGATCGCGTTATTTAAAAATATAGAGTGCAATTAGGAACTCACCCCGAACGTTTCGCATCAAATTGCATTGAGCGTGGTCACCGGGAAACTGCTGTTGAAATGTTAATTATTATTAGATTGGCTACGCAGGTTGTAGCGTTGCGTAGACCGTTCTATCTCTTCGTGTTGTTGAGGTGAAGGTTGTTGGGAGCAAACGATACTCACTACATCGCAGGGTGTTTTGATATTAATCGGGGATGCCCGTGTGATGTTGATGATGGGATCCCACGCTCGTGAGAGTTTAAAACTGTCGTCGCGATTGAAATTTAGATGGCGTTTAATTTCAATAGCCTCACGTACCAAACGTGGCACATAAAGCGTTTCATGAGCTAAAACCTTAGCTTGGTCAAAACGAATCCAATGAGGTTCATTTTGATTGTCAAAGATGTGCTCACAAATTGCCGACTTTTCCCGCTGTTTTTTGTTCACGGCACTAATGTGCTCCTTTAAACGTGTAGCAATACTTCTTTGCGTTTGTCCAACATACGAAAACCCACAGCTACAAGGGACAGCATACACGCCTGGTGTTTGGAGGGGAAATTGATCCTTTGGTGACGCCAGATAGTTTTTTAACTTTTTTGGTGGTATAAATATGGATTTTACTCCATATCTTTTAAGAATTTTACCAACTCTATCTGTTACACCCTTGACGTATGGTAAGAAAGCTTTTTTGTTCAGGAGACTCTCGTCCCTTTCCTGTGGCGCAGCTGGCTTCCATGTTCTTTGCCTCTTTGAATAGCCATTTGCTCTCAGGACGTTGTCCACAAGACTCAATTCAGCCGTCAGATGGTCATTGTCGCATATTCTATGCGCCCGTTGAAAAAGTGTCGAGACAACAGATCTTAAATTTGCCGGGTGGTGATGGGAAGTGGCATGTAGGTATCTGTTTGTGTGTGTTTCTTTGCGATAGACGGTGTGCCCTAATGTTCCATCCATTCGCCTTATCACGAGCGAAAACACCAACAACAAAAATTTAATAACAATAACAATAACAATAACAATAACAATAACAATAACAATAACAATAACAATAACAATAACAATAACAATAACAATAACAATAACAATAACAATAACAATAACAATAACAATAACAATAACAATAACAATAACAATAACAATAACAATAACAATAACAATAACAATAACAATAACAATAACAATAACAATAACAATAACAATAACAATAACAATAACAATAACAATAACAATAACAATAACAATAACAATAACAATAACAATAACAATAACAATAACAATAACAATAACAATAACAATAACAATAACAATAACAATAACAATAACAATAACAATAACAATAACAATAACAATAACAATAACAATAACAATAACAATAACAATAACAATAACAATAACAATAACAATAACAATAACAATAACAATAACAATAACAATAACAATAACAATAACAATAACAATAACAATAACAATAACAATAACAATAACAATAACAATAACAATAACAATAACAATAACAATAACAATAACAATAACAATAACAATAACAATAACAATAACAATAACAATAACAATAACAATAACAATAACAATAACAATAACAATAACAATAACAATAACAATAACAATAACAATAACAATAACAATAACAATAACAATAACAATAACAATAACAATAACAATAACAATAACAATAACAATAACAATAACAATAACAATAACAATAACAATAACAATAACAATAACAATAACAATAACAATAACAATAACAATAACAATAACAATAACAATAACAATAACAATAACAATAACAATAACAATAACAATAACAATAACAATAACAATAACAATAACAATAACAATAACAATAACAATAACAATAACAATAACAATAACAATAACAATAACAATAACAATAACAATAACAATAACAATAACAATAACAATAACAATAACAATAACAATAACAATAACAATAACAATAACAATAACAATAACAATAACAATAACAATAACAATAACAATAACAATAACAATAACAATAACAATAACAATAACAATAACAATAACAATAACAATAACAATAACAATAACAATAACAATAACAATAACAATAACAATAACAATAACAATAACAATAACAATAACAATAACAATAACAATAACAATAACAATAACAATAACAATAACAATAACAATAACAATAACAATAACAATAACAATAACAATAACAATAACAATAACAATAACAATAACAATAACAATAACAATAACAATAACAATAACAATAACAATAACAATAACAATAACAATAACAATAACAATAACAATAACAATAACAATAACAATAACAATAACAATAACAATAACAATAACAATAACAATAACAATAACAATAACAATAACAATAACAATAACAATAACAATAACAATAACAATAACAATAACAATAACAATAACAATAACAATAACAATAACAATAACAATAACAATAACAATAACAATAACAATAACAATAACAATAACAATAACAATAACAATAACAATAACAATAACAATAACAATAACAATAACAATAACAATAACAATAACAATAACAATAACAATAACAATAACAATAACAATAACAATAACAATAACAATAACAATAACAATAACAATAACAATAACAATAACAATAACAATAACAATAACAATAACAATAACAATAACAATAACAATAACAATAACAATAACAATAACAATAACAATAACAATAACAATAACAATAACAATAACAATAACAATAACAATAACAATAACAATAACAATAACAATAACAATAACAATAACAATAACAATAACAATAACAATAACAATAACAATAACAATAACAATAACAATAACAATAACAATAACAATAACAATAACAATAACAATAACAATAACAATAACAATAACAATAACAATAACAATAACAATAACAATAACAATAACAATAACAATAACAATAACAATAACAATAACAATAACAATAACAATAACAATAACAATAACAATAACAATAACAATAACAATAACAATAACAATAACAATAACAATAACAATAACAATAACAATAACAATAACAATAACAATAACAATAACAATAACAATAACAATAACAATAACAATAACAATAACAATAACAATAACAATAACAATAACAATAACAATAACAATAACAATAACAATAACAATAACAATAACAATAACAATAACAATAACAATAACAATAACAATAACAATAACAATAACAATAACAATAACAATAACAATAACAATAACAATAACAATAACAATAACAATAACAATAACAATAACAATAACAATAACAATAACAATAACAATAACAATAACAATAACAATAACAATAACAATAACAATAACAATAACAATAACAATAACAATAACAATAACAATAACAATAACAATAACAATAACAATAACAATAACAATAACAATAACAATAACAATAACAATAACAATAACAATAACAATAACAATAACAATAACAATAACAATAACAATAACAATAACAATAACAATAACAATAACAATAACAATAACAATAACAATAACAATAACAATAACAATAACAATAACAATAACAATAACAATAACAATAACAATAACAATAACAATAACAATAACAATAACAATAACAATAACAATAACAATAACAATAACAATAACAATAACAATAACAATAACAATAACAATAACAATAACAATAACAATAACAATAACAATAACAATAACAATAACAATAACAATAACAATAACAATAACAATAACAATAACAATAACAATAACAATAACAATAACAATAACAATAACAATAACAATAACAATAACAATAACAATAACAATAACAATAACAATAACAATAACAATAACAATAACAATAACAATAACAATAACAATAACAATAACAATAACAATAACAATAACAATAACAATAACAATAACAATAACAATAACAATAACAATAACAATAACAATAACAATAACAATAACAATAACAATAACAATAACAATAACAATAACAATAACAATAACAATAACAATAACAATAACAATAACAATAACAATAACAATAACAATAACAATAACAATAACAATAACAATAACAATAACAATAACAATAACAATAACAATAACAATAACAATAACAATAACAATAACAATAACAATAACAATAACAATAACAATAACAATAACAATAACAATAACAATAACAATAACAATAACAATAACAATAACAATAACAATAACAATAACAATAACAATAACAATAACAATAACAATAACAATAACAATAACAATAACAATAACAATAACAATAACAATAACAATAACAATAACAATAACAATAACAATAACAATAACAATAACAATAACAATAACAATAACAATAACAATAACAATAACAATAACAATAACAATAACAATAACAATAACAATAACAATAACAATAACAATAACAATAACAATAACAATAACAATAACAATAACAATAACAATAACAATAACAATAACAATAACAATAACAATAACAATAACAATAACAATAACAATAACAATAACAATAACAATAACAATAACAATAACAATAACAATAACAATAACAATAACAATAACAATAACAATAACAATAACAATAACAATAACAATAACAATAACAATAACAATAACAATAACAATAACAATAACAATAACAATAACAATAACAATAACAATAACAATAACAATAACAATAACAATAACAATAACAATAACAATAACAATAACAATAACAATAACAATAACAATAACAATAACAATAACAATAACAATAACAATAACAATAACAATAACAATAACAATAACAATAACAATAACAATAACAATAACAATAACAATAACAATAACAATAACAATAACAATAACAATAACAATAACAATAACAATAACAATAACAATAACAATAACAATAACAATAACAATAACAATAACAATAACAATAACAATAACAATAACAATAACAATAACAATAACAATAACAATAACAATAACAATAACAATAACAATAACAATAACAATAACAATAACAATAACAATAACAATAACAATAACAATAACAATAACAATAACAATAACAATAACAATAACAATAACAATAACAATAACAATAACAATAACAATAACAATAACAATAACAATAACAATAACAATAACAATAACAATAACAATAACAATAACAATAACAATAACAATAACAATAACAATAACAATAACAATAACAATAACAATAACAATAACAATAACAATAACAATAACAATAACAATAACAATAACAATAACAATAACAATAACAATAACAATAACAATAACAATAACAATAACAATAACAATAACAATAACAATAACAATAACAATAACAATAACAATAACAATAACAATAACAATAACAATAACAATAACAATAACAATAACAATAACAATAACAATAACAATAACAATAACAATAACAATAACAATAACAATAACAATAACAATAACAATAACAATAACAATAACAATAACAATAACAATAACAATAACAATAACAATAACAATAACAATAACAATAACAATAACAATAACAATAACAATAACAATAACAATAACAATAACAATAACAATAACAATAACAATAACAATAACAATAACAATAACAATAACAATAACAATAACAATAACAATAACAATAACAATAACAATAACAATAACAATAACAATAACAATAACAATAACAATAACAATAACAATAACAATAACAATAACAATAACAATAACAATAACAATAACAATAACAATAACAATAACAATAACAATAACAATAACAATAACAATAACAATAACAATAACAATAACAATAACAATAACAATAACAATAACAATAACAATAACAATAACAATAACAATAACAATAACAATAACAATAACAATAACAATAACAATAACAATAACAATAACAATAACAATAACAATAACAATAACAATAACAATAACAATAACAATAACAATAACAATAACAATAACAATAACAATAACAACAATAACAATAACAATAACAATAACAATAACAATAACAATAACAATAACAATAACAATAACAATAACAATAACAATAACAATAACAATAACAATAACAATAACAATAACAATAACAATAACAATAACAATAACAATAACAATAACAATAACAATAACAATAACAATAACAATAACAATAACAATAACAATAACAATAACAATAACAATAACAATAACAATAACAATAACAATAACAATAACAATAACAATAACAATAACAATAACAATAACAATAACAATAACAATAACAATAACAATAACAATAACAATAACAATAACAATAACAATAACAATAACAATAACAATAACAATAACAATAACAATAACAATAACAATAACAATAACAATAACAATAACAATAACAATAACAATAACAATAACAATAACAATAACAATAACAATAACAATAACAATAACAATAACAATAACAATAACAATAACAATAACAATAACAATAACAATAACAATAACAATAACAATAACAATAACAATAACAATAACAATAACAATAACAATAACAATAACAATAACAATAACAATAACAATAACAATAACAATAACAATAACAATAACAATAACAATAACAATAACAATAACAATAACAATAACAATAACAATAACAATAACAATAACAATAACAATAACAATAACAATAACAATAACAATAACAATAACAATAACAATAACAATAACAATAACAATAACAATAACAATAACAATAACAATAACAATAACAATAACAATAACAATAACAATAACAATAACAATAACAATAACAATAACAATAACAATAACAATAACAATAACAATAACAATAACAATAACAATAACAATAACAATAACAATAACAATAACAATAACAATAACAATAACAATAACAATAACAATAACAATAACAATAACAATAACAATAACAATAACAATAACAATAACAATAACAATAACAATAACAATAACAATAACAATAACAATAACAATAACAATAACAATAACAATAACAATAACAATAACAATAACAATAACAATAACAATAACAATAACAATAACAATAACAATAACAATAACAATAACAATAACAATAACAATAACAATAACAATAACAATAACAATAACAATAACAATAACAATAACAATAACAATAACAATAACAATAACAATAACAATAACAATAACAATAACAATAACAATAACAATAACAATAACAATAACAATAACAATAACAATAACAATAACAATAACAATAACAATAACAATAACAATAACAATAACAATAACAATAACAATAACAATAACAATAACAATAACAATAACAATAACAATAACAATAACAATAACAATAACAATAACAATAACAATAACAATAACAATAACAATAACAATAACAATAACAATAACAATAACAATAACAATAACAATAACAATAACAATAACAATAACAATAACAATAACAATAACAATAACAATAACAATAACAATAACAATAACAATAACAATAACAATAACAATAACAATAACAATAACAATAACAATAACAATAACAATAACAATAACAATAACAATAACAATAACAATAACAATAACAATAACAATAACAATAACAATAACAATAACAATAACAATAACAATAACAATAACAATAACAATAACAATAACAATAACAATAACAATAACAATAACAATAACAATAACAATAACAATAACAATAACAATAACAATAACAATAACAATAACAATAACAATAACAATAACAATAACAATAACAATAACAATAACAATAACAATAACAATAACAATAACAATAACAATAACAATAACAATAACAATAACAATAACAATAACAATAACAATAACAATAACAATAACAATAACAATAACAATAACAATAACAATAACAATAACAATAACAATAACAATAACAATAACAATAACAATAACAATAACAATAACAATAACAATAACAATAACAATAACAATAACAATAACAATAACAATAACAATAACAATAACAATAACAATAACAATAACAATAACAATAACAATAACAATAACAATAACAATAACAATAACAATAACAATAACAATAACAATAACAATAACAATAACAATAACAATAACAATAACAATAACAATAACAATAACAATAACAATAACAATAACAATAACAATAACAATAACAATAACAATAACAATAACAATAACAATAACAATAACAATAACAATAACAATAACAATAACAATAACAATAACAATAACAATAACAATAACAATAACAATAACAATAACAATAACAATAACAATAACAATAACAATAACAATAACAATAACAATAACAATAACAATAACAATAACAATAACAATAACAATAACAATAACAATAACAATAACAATAACAATAACAATAACAATAACAATAACAATAACAATAACAATAACAATAACAATAACAATAACAATAACAATAACAATAACAATAACAATAACAATAACAATAACAATAACAATAACAATAACAATAACAATAACAATAACAATAACAATAACAATAACAATAACAATAACAATAACAATAACAATAACAATAACAATAACAATAACAATAACAATAACAATAACAATAACAATAACAATAACAATAACAATAACAATAACAATAACAATAACAATAACAATAACAATAACAATAACAATAACAATAACAATAACAATAACAATAACAATAACAATAACAATAACAATAACAATAACAATAACAATAACAATAACAATAACAATAACAATAACAATAACAATAACAATAACAATAACAATAACAATAACAATAACAATAACAATAACAATAACAATAACAATAACAATAACAATAACAATAACAATAACAATAACAATAACAATAACAATAACAATAACAATAACAATAACAATAACAATAACAATAACAATAACAATAACAATAACAATAACAATAACAATAACAATAACAATAACAATAACAATAACAATAACAATAACAATAACAATAACAATAACAATAACAATAACAATAACAATAACAATAACAATAACAATAACAATAACAATAACAATAACAATAACAATAACAATAACAATAACAATAACAATAACAATAACAATAACAATAACAATAACAATAACAATAACAATAACAATAACAATAACAATAACAATAACAATAACAATAACAATAACAATAACAATAACAATAACAATAACAATAACAATAACAATAACAATAACAATAACAATAACAATAACAATAACAATAACAATAACAATAACAATAACAATAACAATAACAATAACAATAACAATAACAATAACAATAACAATAACAATAACAATAACAATAACAATAACAATAACAATAACAATAACAATAACAATAACAATAACAATAACAATAACAATAACAATAACAATAACAATAACAATAACAATAACAATAACAATAACAATAACAATAACAATAACAATAACAATAACAATAACAATAACAATAACAATAACAATAACAATAACAATAACAATAACAATAACAATAACAATAACAATAACAATAACAATAACAATAACAATAACAATAACAATAACAATAACAATAACAATAACAATAACAATAACAATAACAATAACAATAACAATAACAATAACAATAACAATAACAATAACAATAACAATAACAATAACAATAACAATAACAATAACAATAACAATAACAATAACAATAACAATAACAATAACAATAACAATAACAATAACAATAACAATAACAATAACAATAACAATAACAATAACAATAACAATAACAATAACAATAACAATAACAATAACAATAACAATAACAATAACAATAACAATAACAATAACAATAACAATAACAATAACAATAACAATAACAATAACAATAACAATAACAATAACAATAACAATAACAATAACAATAACAATAACAATAACAATAACAATAACAATAACAATAACAATAACAATAACAATAACAATAACAATAACAATAACAATAACAATAACAATAACAATAACAATAACAATAACAATAACAATAACAATAACAATAACAATAACAATAACAATAACAATAACAATAACAATAACAATAACAATAACAATAACAATAACAATAACAATAACAATAACAATAACAATAACAATAACAATAACAATAACAATAACAATAACAATAACAATAACAATAACAATAACAATAACAATAACAATAACAATAACAATAACAATAACAATAACAATAACAATAACAATAACAATAACAATAACAATAACAATAACAATAACAATAACAATAACAATAACAATAACAATAACAATAACAATAACAATAACAATAACAATAACAATAACAATAACAATAACAATAACAATAACAATAACAATAACAATAACAATAACAATAACAATAACAATAACAATAACAATAACAATAACAATAACAATAACAATAACAATAACAATAACAATAACAATAACAATAACAATAACAATAACAATAACAATAACAATAACAATAACAATAACAATAACAATAACAATAACAATAACAATAACAATAACAATAACAATAACAATAACAATAACAATAACAATAACAATAACAATAACAATAACAATAACAATAACAATAACAATAACAATAACAATAACAATAACAATAACAATAACAATAACAATAACAATAACAATAACAATAACAATAACAATAACAATAACAATAACAATAACAATAACAATAACAATAACAATAACAATAACAATAACAATAACAATAACAATAACAATAACAATAACAATAACAATAACAATAACAATAACAATAACAATAACAATAACAATAACAATAACAATAACAATAACAATAACAATAACAATAACAATAACAATAACAATAACAATAACAATAACAATAACAATAACAATAACAATAACAATAACAATAACAATAACAATAACAATAACAATAACAATAACAATAACAATAACAATAACAATAACAACAACAATAACAATAACAATAACAATAACAATAACAATAACAATAACAATAACAATAACAATAACAATAACAATAACAATAACAATAACAATAACAATAACAATAACAATAACAATAACAATAACAATAACAATAACAATAACAATAACAATAACAATAACAATAACAATAACAATAACAATAACAATAACAATAACAATAACAATAACAATAACAATAACAATAACAATAACAATAACAATAACAATAACAATAACAATAACAATAACAATAACAATAACAATAACAATAACAATAACAATAACAATAACAATAACAATAACAATAACAATAACAATAACAATAACAATAACAATAACAATAACAATAACAATAACAATAACAATAACAATAACAATAACAATAACAATAACAATAACAATAATAATAACAATAACAATAACAATAACAATAACAATAACAATAATAATAACAATAACAATAACAATAACAATAACAATAACAATAACAATAACAATAACAATAACAATAACAATAAAAATAACAATAACAATAACAATAACAATAATAATAACAATAACAATAACAATAACAATAACAATAACAATAACAATAACAATAACAATAACAATAACAATAACAATAACAATAACAATAACAATAACAATAACAATAACAATAACAATAACAATAACAATAACAATAACAATAATAATAACAATAACAATAACAATAACAATAACAATAATAATAACAATAACAATAACAATAACAATAACAATAACAATAACAATAACAATAACAATAACAATAACAATAACAATAACAATAACAATAATAATAACAATAACAATAACAATAACAATAACAATAACAATAACAATAACAATAACAATAACAATAACAATAACAATAACAATAACAATAACAATAACAATAACAATAACAATAACAATAACAATAACAATAACAATAACAATAACAATAACAATAACAATAACAATAATAATAACAATAGGTTAGGTTTAAATGGCTGTCGGCTAGAAAAATAGCCGACACACTTAGACCCTAATGGGTCCGTTGTGATGCCATAAGGAAAGATAGAAAGATTGTAGTAAGTTTGCAACTTACTAGTTGAACCACTCGGAGCTTCTAATGAATAGGAATAGACTTTTAACGTCCGTTTTCACTAAGTCACTAGTGTCCTCATAGAAGAATTCTCCTAAATGGAGTTTTCTTCTGACAGAGAGAGCAGGGCAGGTGCAAAGGAGATGTTGAACAGTTTCCTCTTCTTCTTCGTCCATGCAACTCCTGCAGAAATCGTTGGAAAACACGCCCATTCTAATAGCGTGTCTACCTATTAAGCAGTGTCCTGTAAGGACGCCTATGATGGAGCTAATATGCAGACGATTTAAGTTTAACAACCCTTTTGAACGTTTCAAGTCTATACACGGCCAAATTTGTTTGGTTGCCCGGCAGGTATTACTCTGAGTCCATCTGAGGTTGGTTTTCTTTAAAGCATCCTGCTTTAGCAAGAGTTTACATGTAGCGATAGGCATGCCTATATTGTTCCTTTCTGGTTGCAGAGGAGTGATTGTTCCTTGTTTGGCGAGTTCGTCCGCCATGCAGTTGCCATGAATGTCTCTGTGTCCCGGCACCCAAATGAGGTGAATATCAAACTGCTCAGACATCTCCCTCAGAGATGATTGGCAGTCTCGGACCGTGATTGATTTTGAGGAGACATGGGCAAGAGATTTAATAGCCGCTTGACTGTCTGAGAAGATCCGAATATCCGTGTTGGATATTACGTTTTCTCTGAGCCAAGAAAGAACTTCCTTAATCGCCAGAATTTCCGCTTGGAACACGCTACAGTGGTCTGGTAGGCGGAAGAAAAGACTGATATTCAGTTTTTCCGAGAAAATACCACTTCCTACACCATCGTTGGTTTTTGAACCATCAGTGTAGAAGTGCAAAGATTCATTGTCCAGAAGACTCCGGTCCTCCCATTCAGTTCTGGATGGAACAGAGGTCTGGAAATTATTTTCGAACACCAATTGAGGTGTGGTGTAGTCTAAACAATCTGGAATAAATTCGAAATTGTTGAGAATGATAGTGTGGCCAATTTGATTGTTAGTCCACTGTAGGGTTGCTTTTAAACGTGTAGCTGAGTTTGCCGCTACTTGTTTGCTGAAAATGTCCAGGGGTGTAAGATTTAGTAATATGTCCAGGGTGTCCGAAGGGGTTGACCTTAGCGCTCCGCTTATACATATACTCGCTGACCTTTGGACTTTGATAAGCTTGTTCAAGTTTATCTTTATGTCCAGTGCGGTCCACCATACTATGACCCCGTGTGTAAGTATAGGTCTTATGACTGAGGTATACAGCCAGTGAGCAATATTAGGAGAGAATCCCCATTTGCCACCAATGGCCTTCTTGCATGAAAAGAGTGCCACACTGGCTTTTTTAACTCTTTCTTCGATATTGAGCTTCCAGGTCAGTTTTTTATCAAAAATCAGTCCTAGATATTTGGCTTGATTGGATAGAGTAAGTGTTACGTCTTTAATTGTCGGGGGTTTGAATTCTGGAATCTTGTATTTCCTTGTGAATAGGACAAGTTCCGTTTTGTGGGGATTTATATCCAGTCCACATCCATTGGCCCGGTTAATTAGCTTGTTTAAAGCAGTTTGTAGTAGTTCAGCAAGGGTTTGTGGGTACTTGCCTGATACGGCAATTGCCACATCATCCGCGTAGGCTGTAACCTTAATGCCTTCTCTCTCTAGGTCTTGTAGCAGTTCGTTTACTACCAAGTTCCATAGGAGAGGTGATAAGACTCCCCCTTGAGGGGTCCCTCTGTTGGCTGATCTACATGTTTTGAAGTTTCCCAACTCAGAAATGATAATTCTACTGCTAAGCATGATGTCGATTATCATTTTAATCGGTTCTTCTATTTTGAGATTGTCTAGAACATTCATGATTGCTGAATTCCTGACATTATTAAACGCACCCTCTATGTCTAAAAATGCGACTA
The DNA here is from genome assembly GCA_958431115.1 of Syrphus vitripennis. Taxonomy (NCBI): domain Eukaryota; kingdom Metazoa; phylum Arthropoda; class Insecta; order Diptera; family Syrphidae; genus Syrphus; species Syrphus vitripennis. Next base: position 72,335,320 of record OY288108.1, read on the forward strand.
GAGTGTATTCTTTGTGGTGTATGGAGTATTCAATGGTGCTGACCAGAGAATGGAGAGCCGTTTCCACCGATTTCCCCTTCGTATAGGCATGTTGTGCCTTTGAGATCAGACAGGGTGCTATTTCATGTCTTAAATGTATATCTATCATCCTTTCTAGAGTTTTAAGTAGAAAGGATGATAGGCTAATAGGTCTTAAGTCCTTTGGAGTGACATGAGAGCATTTGCCCGCTTTGGGAATAAAAACCACCTTTGCTTCTCTCCAGGCCTTCGGAATATATGAGAAGCTTATGCAGCTTTCCATTATTATTACTAGCTTTTGTAGGATGATATCTAGGACGTGTTGTAGTTCGGCGGGTATGATACCATCTGGCCCTGGTGATTTGTATGGATCGAAGCTGTTTATTGCCCATATTAGTCTGTCCTTGGAGATAAGACCACTACTCTTTAAGACATTGCTTTTATGTGAGACCTGGTTAGGACGGTATTGCAGGTCCCTTATTGAAACTGTGCTACCAGGAAAATGAGTGTCTAGTAGCAAGTTTAATGATTCCTCATATGAGCTAGTCCAACCACCGTTATAGTCTTTTAGGGAGCTCGGCATGGTTGGGTTAGTAGAGAGGATTTTCCTAAGTCTAGACGACTCTGAGGTGTCTTCAATTTTACTACAGAAATTCCTCCAAGAGGATCTTTTGCTTCTCCGTAGTTGTTTCTTGTACGTTTTTAAAGATACTTTGTACAGGTCCCAATCTGATGGATACCTTGTTAGTTTTGCTCGGTTGAAAGACTTCCTGCAGTCTCTCCTGAATGATTCCAGCTCTTTATTCCACCAGTGCGGTTTTTTCTTTCCCCTTATTATTGTGAGAGGACAAGAGTTAACCATGGTATTGTTAAGAGCTTTAGTAAGATTGTTGACTTCTAGGTCAAGATCATCAGTGTTGGAAGGGACGTTTTGGTCCTGAAAATTGTAACAGGTGATGAACGTTTCCCTATATTTCACCCAATCAGTTTTCCTGTAATTTCGAAAACCCGTGGGTTTTGTGCCTTTATCATCGATACTGAATTGGATGTACCTATGATCAGAGAAAGAATGATCTTTCGATACCTTCCAATTTCTAATCTGATGATAAATTGTTTGAGAAGAAAGGGTAATGTCCAATACCTCTTGTCGATTTTTAGTGACAAAGGTAGGTTCATTACCGATGTTGCAAATAAGGAGACTGGTACTTAGTATAAAATCAAAAAGTGACTCACCTCTTTCATTTATGTCCGTACTCCCCCAAACTGTATGATGAGCATTTGCATCACTTCCAACGAGGAGATCTATTTTTTGACGGGCTGCTTCCGCTACCACTTTCTTCAGTGTCTCCCCTGGTGGCGGCCCAAGATCATGGCCTATATAAGCCGACGTTAACCAGTATATACCGCTGGTGGTCTGCAGTCTAGCGGTTGTGGTATCACGATCGCTGTAATTAGGTAGTAAAAATACTTTTAGTGTTTTCTTTACTAGTATACAGGATCTAGGCTCACCTTTATCCGTCGCATACAGTAGAGAATAATTTTTCGTCCCGAGGCCCTTCACCAAGGATTTTCCAATCCAAGGCTCTTGGATCAGGACTATGTCCTCTCCGGACTTGCTTAGTCGGAGAAGGAGTTCGGCCGAAGCCTTTATGGAGTGTTGGAGGTTAATCTGTACCACCTGCAGCATTGCTACAACCAGTACGATCAACCTCCACCACTGTGGCGTTAAGGTCCTCCGTTTCTGAGGTAGAGTTTAGTAACTCATCCTCAGAAAGAAGGGCCTCAAGCGTATCGTCGTCAGTTTCCATCTCTGAGAGACTGTCGACGTTCCTATCCTCCTCCGTATTGGAAGGAGGATTTGCATCCTCTTCGGACACTATGTGATTAATCGTGTCCTTTTCGGACACTGGGGTTGTTATCGATCCCTTTTCGGGATCTGTTTTTGAAGATGACGGCTGTTCTGCGAGAGAGGAAGAAGAAGGGCATGATGCATCTACCTCCATTTCTGAAAGTGCGGTGCATATGCCCGCCTCCTCCATCTCAGACTCAGCCGTATGACCTGCAAGTCTTGCCATCTCCTCGTCTTTCTTATAGATTTTGAGCACAAGGCTGTCAAAACCATACTGGATGACTCCCCCGTTTGCAGCCAGAGGATCCAGGGATTCTTTATTAAGAATAACGAGGGCTGAACGATAACGCCCCACCGGCTCCTTCTCGATTATAGGGACTTTCCAGTCCTGAGTGGGCAGAGAAGGATTGCTGAATTGGATCAGACGGAGAACCATCTCTGGTGACGTGTGCAAGGCTGGGATCAGAGTGCGAGCTCTTGGCCTGCAAGGGATATCCTCCTTTGCCACAACCTCCAGCTTAGCCCCTGGCCATACCTCACCCAAGCCACCCACAGCGAGCTTATAGAGATGTAACGATCTCTGGTCTTCGCAAACGACGAGTTTGACCCTGTTTTGGTGCCAACCTCCATCGCTTACTTTTGGAAGAGGTCCCGGGTTCGCCTCAAGCACAGGTATAAACCTGAACCCGAGGTGAGCCCTGACGTCCGCCCAACGCTCCGCAGAGATGTTGCCATCTAGATTACTCCTGTCGATGACCGCAACAGTGAGCCTGTCTCTGACCACGTCAGAAAATCTTTCCCCTATACGAGGCGCCGATGGTACACCATCCCCCACCTTCGTCTTTTTGGGGTGGGGTTTATCCCCTTCGAAGGACCTTTCACGCTTCGACGTAGCGTCTTGGCTGGTCCTCTCGATTATACTTTGTGCCCATTTGAGCTTGCCGAGCTCAGCGCGACTTCTCTCCCCCGTGGCTTTTCCAGCTGCGAGTTCGATGATCCGCCTTGCACGACGACGCTCGTTGGACGGTTTCGACCTTGATTTGCTCGTTCTCTTGGCCGAGTTGGAGTTCTTGTTCAGAACTGCAGCTCCACCATGGGATTGAGCAGCTGAAGTCGAGGCGGACTTATCCTGGCCAGTAGTGGTAGTTTCCCTGTTCGGTCCACTAACCCCCCCCACCAAGATATTCCTCCCCGCTTCATTGGTCAAAATACGGGCGCTAGAAGTGGAGGCCCCGTCACCTAGGCCTGTGGCATCACGGACCGGTGGCAGCAGGGATCCCACTCCCTGGGTGTCAATTCCCTTGCTTTCAAGTCCTTTCGGGTGGGACGCCCCGTCACCTTGGTTTGAGGTAATGAGGTCGTTATTCACTACCTCGCCACAAACCGGTGGCAGCAGAGACGCCTTGCCCGAAAGATGGTGTCTTCCAATAGCAGTCGGATTTGAATCCGTCCTGCTGTTAGAGGCAGCTGGTAAGACGACCGGCTCACCGACTTGCGTAGGCTTTTCAGCTAACCCAGAGCCGGTGGCCGGCGAGTCTTTCCTCCCGCCGTTATTGTTTTGTTTTGTTTGTTTGTCTGTTTGTTTGTTTGTTTGTTTGTTTGTTTGTTTGTTTGTTTGTTTTTGTTTAAAAGTTTTCATTTTGAGTCCCACGAGTAACTCCGGAAAGAGAAGGTCAGCCCCGGCAGAGCCGTGTACCGGGGTAAGGCTAGTCTATTTCGGACCTTGCCAAGCATCCGAAAGAGCTCGTTAACGACTGGTTTATCCCCCAGCCTTTCATTCCTCGGCACGGTTTCAAAAAGCTCACACCACCACTGAAATTAGGAACCCCGATCTATGGTGAAGTTGGATTTCTGAGAGTTGTACTATATAAGAAGTAAGAACCACACAGCACTCCAACCTAACCTTAGCTGTCCCCGCCTTGACATCGTACAGGCAAAAATTGTGGGGATCATTGTCCGCCCGGCACCCACTTGGAGGGTTTGATCGAGGATTTTGCCGGGCAATAATAACAATAACAATAACAATAACAATAACAATAACAATAACAATAACAATAACAATAACAATAACAATAACAATAACAATAACAATAATAATAACAATAACAATAACAATAACAATAACAATAACAATAACAATAACAATAACAATAACAATAACAATAACAATAACAATAACAATAACAATAACAATAACAATAACAATAACAATAACAATAACAATAACAATAACAATAACAATAACAATAACAATAACAATAACAATAACAATAACAATAACAATAACAATAACAATAACAATAACAATAACAATAACAATAACAATAACAATAACAATAACAATAACAATAACAATAACAATAACAATAACAATAACAATAACAATAACAATAACAATAACAATAACAATAACAATAACAATAACAATAACAATAACAATAACAATAACAATAACAATAACAATAACAATAACAATAACAATAACAATAACAATAACAATAACAATAACAATAACAATAACAATAACAATAACAATAACAATAACAATAACAATAACAATAACAATAACAATAACAATAACAATAACAATAACAATAACAATAACAATAACAATAACAATAACAATAACAATAACAATAACAATTAACAATAACAATAACAATAACAATAACAATAACAATAACAATAACAATAACAATAACAATAACAATAACAATAACAATAACAATAACAATAACAATAACAATAACAATAACAATAACAATAACAATAACAATAACAATAACAATAACAATAACAATAACAATAACAATAACAATAACAATAACAATAACAATAACAATAACAATAACAATAACAATAACAATAACAATAACAATAACAATAACAATAACAATAACAATAACAATAACAATAACAATAACAATAACAATAACAATAACAATAACAATAACAATAACAATAACAATAACAATAACAATAACAATAACAATAACAATAACAATAACAATAACAATAACAATAACAATAACAATAACAATAACAATAACAATAACAATAACAATAACAATAACAATAACAATAACAATAACAATAACAATAACAATAACAATAACAATAACAATAACAATAACAATAACAATAACAATAACAATAACAATAACAATAACAATAACAATAACAATAACAATAACAATAACAATAACAATAACAATAACAATAACAATAACAATAACAATAACAATAACAATAACAATAACAATAACAATAACAATAACAATAACAATAACAATAACAATAACAATAACAATAACAATAACAATAACAATAACAATAACAATAACAATAACAATAACAATAACAATAACAATAACAATAACAATAACAATAACAATAACAATAACAATAACAATAACAATAACAATAACAATAACAATAACAATAACAATAACAATAACAATAACAATAACAATAACAATAACAATAACAATAACAATAACAATAACAATAACAATAACAATAACAATAACAATAACAATAACAATAACAATAACAATAACAATAACAATAACAATAACAATAACAATAACAATAACAATAACAATAACAATAACAATAACAATAACAATAACAATAACAATAACAATAACAATAACAATAACAATAACAATAACAATAACAATAACAATAACAATAACAATAACAATAACAATAACAATAACAATAACAATAACAATAACAATAACAATAACAATAACAATAACAATAACAATAACAATAACAATAACAATAACAATAACAATAACAATAACAATAACAATAACAATAACAATAACAATAACAATAACAATAACAATAACAATAACAATAACAATAACAATAACAATAACAATAACAATAACAATAACAATAACAATAACAATAACAATAACAATAACAATAACAATAACAATAACAATAACAATAACAATAACAATAACAATAACAATAACAATAACAATAACAATAACAATAACAATAACAATAACAATAACAATAACAATAACAATAACAATAACAATAACAATAACAATAACAATAACAATAACAATAACAATAACAATAACAATAACAATAACAATAACAATAACAATAACAATAACAATAACAATAACAATAACAATAACAATAACAATAACAATAACAATAACAATAACAATAACAATAACAATAACAATAACAATAACAATAACAATAACAATAACAATAACAATAACAATAACAATAACAATAACAATAACAATAACAATAACAATAACAATAACAATAACAATAACAATAACAATAACAATAACAATAACAATAACAATAACAATAACAATAACAATAACAATAACAATAACAATAACAATAACAATAACAATAACAATAACAATAACAATAACAATAACAATAACAATAACAATAACAATAACAATAACAATAACAATAACAATAACAATAACAATAACAATAACAATAACAATAACAATAACAATAACAATAACAATAACAATAACAATAACAATAACAATAACAATAACAATAACAATAACAATAACAATAACAATAACAATAACAATAACAATAACAATAACAATAACAATAACAATAACAATAACAATAACAATAACAATAACAATAACAATAACAATAACAATAACAATAACAATAACAATAACAATAACAATAACAATAACAATAACAATAACAATAACAATAACAATAACAATAACAATAACAATAACAATAACAATAACAATAACAATAACAATAACAATAACAATAACAATAACAATAACAATAACAATAACAATAACAATAACAATAACAATAACAATAACAATAACAATAACAATAACAATAACAATAACAATAACAATAACAATAACAATAACAATAACAATAACAATAACAATAACAATAACAATAACAATAACAATAACAATAACAATAACAATAACAATAACAATAACAATAACAATAACAATAACAATAACAATAACAATAACAATAACAATAACAATAACAATAACAATAACAATAACAATAACAATAACAATAACAATAACAATAACAATAACAATAACAATAACAATAACAATAACAATAACAATAACAATAACAATAACAATAACAATAACAATAACAATAACAATAACAATAACAATAACAATAACAATAACAATAACAATAACAAGTAACAATAACAATAACAATAACAATAACAATAACAATAACAATAACAATAACAATAACAATAACAATAACAATAACAATAACAATAACAATAACAATAACAATAACAATAACAATAACAATAACAATAACAATAACAATAACAATAACAATAACAATAACAATAACAATAACAATAACAATAACAATAACAATAACAATAACAATAACAATAACAATAACAATAACAATAACAATAACAATAACAATAACAATAACAATAACAATAACAATAACAATAACAATAACAATAACAATAACAATAACAATAACAATAACAATAACAATAACAATAACAATAACAATAACAATAACAATAACAATAACAATAACAATAACAATAACAATAACAATAACAATAACAATAACAATAACAATAACAATAACAATAACAATAACAATAACAATAACAATAACAATAACAATAACAATAACAATAACAATAACAATAACAATAACAATAACAATAACAATAACAATAACAATAACAATAACAATAACAATAACAATAACAATAACAATAACAATAACAATAACAATAACAATAACAATAACAATAACAATAACAATAACAATAACAATAACAATAACAATAACAATAACAATAACAATAACAATAACAATAACAATAACAATAACAATAACAATAACAATAACAATAACAATAACAATAACAATAACAATAACAATAACAATAACAATAACAATAACAATAACAATAACAATAACAATAACAATAACAATAACAATAACAATAACAATAACAATAACAATAACAATAACAATAACAATAACAATAACAATAACAATAACAATAACAATAACAATAACAATAACAATAACAATAACAATAACAATAACAATAACAATAACAATAACAATAACAATAACAATAACAATAACAATAACAATAACAATAACAATAACAATAACAATAACAATAACAATAACAATAACAATAACAATAACAATAACAATAACAATAACAATAACAATAACAATAACAATAACAATAACAATAACAATAACAATAACAATAACAATAACAATAACAATAACAATAACAATAACAATAACAATAACAATAACAATAACAATAACAATAACAATAACAATAACAATAACAATAACAATAACAATAACAATAACAATAACAATAACAATAACAATAACAATAACAATAACAATAACAATAACAATAACAATAACAATAACAATAACAATAACAATAACAATAACAATAACAATAACAATAACAATAACAATAACAATAACAATAACAATAACAATAACAATAACAATAACAATAACAATAACAATAACAATAACAATAACAATAACAATAACAATAACAATAACAATAACAATAACAATAACAATAACAATAACAATAACAATAACAATAACAATAACAATAACAATAACAATAACAATAACAATAACAATAACAATAACAATAACAATAACAATAACAATAACAATAACAATAACAATAACAATAACAATAACAATAACAATAACAATAACAATAACAATAACAATAACAATAACAATAACAATAACAATAACAATAACAATAACAATAACAATAACAATAACAATAACAATAACAATAACAATAACAATAACAATAACAATAACAATAACAATAACAATAACAATAACAATAACAATAACAATAACAATAACAATAACAATAACAATAACAATAACAATAACAATAACAATAACAATAACAATAACAATAACAATAACAATAACAATAACAATAACAATAACAATAACAATAACAATAACAATAACAATAACAATAACAATAACAATAACAATAACAATAACAATAACAATAACAATAACAATAACAATAACAATAACAATAACAATAACAATAACAATAACAATAACAATAACAATAACAATAACAATAACAATAACAATAACAATAACAATAACAATAACAATAACAATAACAATAACAATAACAATAACAATAACAATAACAATAACAATAACAATAACAATAACAATAACAATAACAATAACAATAACAATAACAATAACAATAACAATAACAATAACAATAACAATAACAATAACAATAACAATAACAATAACAATAACAATAACAATAACAATAACAATAACAATAACAATAACAATAACAATAACAATAACAATAACAATAACAATAACAATAACAATAACAATAACAATAACAATAACAATAACAATAACAATAACAATAACAATAACAATAACAATAACAATAACAATAACAATAACAATAACAATAACAATAACAATAACAATAACAATAACAATAACAATAACAATAACAATAACAATAACAATAACAATAACAATAACAATAACAATAACAATAACAATAACAATAACAATAACAATAACAATAACAATAACAATAACAATAACAATAACAATAACAATAACAATAACAATAACAATAACAATAACAATAACAATAACAATAACAATAACAATAACAATAACAATAACAATAACAATAACAATAACAATAACAATAACAATAACAATAACAATAACAATAACAATAACAATAACAATAACAATAACAATAACAATAACAATAACAATAACAATAACAATAACAATAACAATAACAATAACAATAACAATAACAATAACAATAACAATAACAATAACAATAACAATAACAATAACAATAACAATAACAATAACAATAACAATAACAATAACAATAACAATAACAATAACAATAACAATAACAATAACAATAACAATAACAATAACAATAACAATAACAATAACAATAACAATAACAATAACAATAACAATAACAATAACAATAACAATAACAATAACAATAACAATAACAATAACAATAACAATAACAATAACAATAACAATAACAATAACAATAACAATAACAATAACAATAACAATAACAATAACAATAACAATAACAATAACAATAACAATAACAATAACAATAACAATAACAATAACAATAACAATAACAATAACAATAACAATAACAATAACAATAACAATAACAATAACAATAACAATAACAATAACAATAACAATAACAATAACAATAACAATAACAATAACAATAACAATAACAATAACAATAACAATAACAATAACAATAACAATAACAATAACAATAACAATAACAATAACAATAACAATAACAATAACAATAACAATAACAATAACAATAACAATAACAATAACAATAACAATAACAATAACAATAACAATAACAATAACAATAACAATAACAATAACAATAACAATAACAATAACAATAACAATAACAATAACAATAACAATAACAATAACAATAACAATAACAATAACAATAACAATAACAATAACTATAACAATAACAATAACAATAACAATAACAATAACAATAACAATAACAATAACAATAACAATAACAATAACAATAACAATAACAATAACAATAACAATAACAATAACAATAACAATAACAATAACAATAACAATAACAATAACAATAACAATAACAATAACAATAACAATAACAATAACAATAACAATAACAATAACAATAACAATAACAATAACAATAACAATAACAATAACAATAACAATAACAATAACAATAACAATAACAATAACAATAACAATAACAATAACAATAACAATAACAATAACAATAACAATAACAATAACAATAACAATAACAATAACAATAACAATAACAATAACAATAACAATAACAATAACAATAACAATAACAATAACAATAACAATAACAATAACAATAACAATAACAATAACAATAACAATAACAATAACAATAACAATAACAATAACAATAACAATAACAATAACAATAACAATAACAATAACAATAACAATAACAATAACAATAACAATAACAATAACAATAACAATAACAATAACAATAACAATAACAATAACAATAACAATAACAATAACAATAACAATAACAATAACAATAACAATAACAATAACAATAACAATAACAATAACAATAACAATAACAATAACAATAACAATAACAATAACAATAACAATAACAATAACAATAACAATAACAATAACAATAACAATAACAATAACAATAACAATAACAATAACAATAACAATAACAATAACAATAACAATAACAATAACAATAACAATAACAATAACAATAACAATAACAATAACAATAACAATAACAATAACAATAACAATAACAATAACAATAACAATAACAATAACAATAACAATAACAATAACAATAACAATAACAATAACAATAACAATAACAATAACAATAACAATAACAATAACAATAACAATAACAATAACAATAACAATAACAATAACAATAACAATAACAATAACAATAACAATAACAATAACAATAACAATAACAATAACAATAACAATAACAATAACAATAACAATAACAATAACAATAACAATAACAATAACAATAACAATAACAATAACAATAACAATAACAATAACAATAACAATAACAATAACAATAACAATAACAATAACAATAACAATAACAATAACAATAACAATAACAATAACAATAACAATAACAATAACAATAACAATAACAATAACAATAACAATAACAATAACAATAACAATAACAATAACAATAACAATAACAATAACAATAACAATAACAATAACAATAACAATAACAATAACAATAACAATAACAATAACAATAACAATAACAATAACAATAACAATAACAATAACAATAACAATAACAATAACAATAACAATAACAATAACAATAACAATAACAATAACAATAACAATAACAATAACAATAACAATAACAATAACAATAACAATAACAATAACAATAACAATAACAATAACAATAACAATAACAATAACAATAACAATAACAATAACAATAACAATAACAATAACAATAACAATAACAATAACAATAACAATAACAATAACAATAACAATAACAATAACAATAACAATAACAATAACAATAACAATAACAATAACAATAACAATAACAATAACAATAACAATAACAATAACAATAACAATAACAATAACAATAACAATAACAATAACAATAACAATAACAATAACAATAACAATAACAATAACAATAACAATAACAATAACAATAACAATAACAATAACAATAACAATAACAATAACAATAACAATAACAATAACAATAACAATAACAATAACAATAACAATAACAATAACAATAACAATAACAATAACAATAACAATAACAATAACAATAACAATAACAATAACAATAACAATAACAATAACAATAACAATAACAATAACAATAACAATAACAATAACAATAACAATAACAATAACAATAACAATAACAATAACAATAACAATAACAATAACAATAACAATAACAATAACAATAACAATAACAATAACAATAACAATAACAATAACAATAACAATAACAATAACAATAACAATAACAATAACAATAACAATAACAATAACAATAACAATAACAATAACAATAACAATAACAATAACAATAACAATAACAATAACAATAACAATAACAATAACAATAACAATAACAATAACAATAACAATAACAATAACAATAACAATAACAATAACAATAACAATAACAATAACAATAACAATAACAATAACAATAACAATAACAATAACAATAACAATAACAATAACAATAACAATAACAATAACAATAACAATAACAATAACAATAACAATAACAATAACAATAACAATAACAATAACAATAACAATAACAATAACAATAACAATAACAATAACAATAACAATAACAATAACAATAACAATAACAATAACAATAACAATAACAATAACAATAACAATAACAATAACAATAACAATAACAATAACAATAACAATAACAATAACAATAACAATAACAATAACAATAACAATAACAATAACAATAACAATAACAATAACAATAACAATAACAATAACAATAACAATAACAATAACAATAACAATAACAATAACAATAACAATAACAATAACAATAACAATAACAATAACAATAACAATAACAATAACAATAACAATAACAATAACAATAACAATAACAATAACAATAACAATAACAATAACAATAACAATAACAATAACAATAACAATAACAATAACAATAACAATAACAATAACAATAACAATAACAATAACAATAACAATAACAATAACAATAACAATAACAATAACAATAACAATAACAATAACAATAACAATAACAATAACAATAACAATAACAATAACAATAACAATAACAATAACAATAACAATAACAATAACAATAACAATAACAATAACAATAACAATAACAATAACAATAACAATAACAATAACAATAACAATAACAATAACAATAACAATAACAATAACAATAACAATAACAATAACAATAACAATAACAATAACAATAACAATAACAATAACAATAACAATAACAATAACAATAACAATAACAATAACAATAACAATAACAATAACAATAACAATAACAATAACAATAACAATAACAATAACAATAACAATAACAATAACAATAACAATAACAATAACAATAACAATAACAATAACAATAACAATAACAATAACAATAACAATAACAATAACAATAACAATAACAATAACAATAACAATAACAATAACAATAACAATAACAATAACAATAACAATAACAATAACAATAACAATAACAATAACAATAACAATAACAATAACAATAACAATAACAATAACAATAACAATAACAATAACAATAACAATAACAATAACAATAACAATAACAATAACAATAACAATAACAATAACAATAACAATAACAATAACAATAACAATAACAATAACAATAACAATAACAATAACAATAACAATAACAATAACAATAACAATAACAATAACAATAACAATAACAATAACAATAACAATAACAATAACAATAACAATAACAATAACAATAACAATAACAATAACAATAACAATAACAATAACAATAACAATAACAATAACAATAACAATAACAATAACAATAACAATAACAATAACAATAACAATAACAATAACAATAACAATAACAATAACAATAACAATAACAATAACAATAACAATAACAATAACAATAACAATAACAATAACAATAACAATAACAATAACAATAACAATAACAATAACAATAACAATAACAATAACAATAACAATAACAATAACAATAACAATAACAATAACAATAACAATAACAATAACAATAACAATAACAATAACAATAACAATAACAATAACAATAACAATAACAATAACAATAACAATAACAATAACAATAACAATAACAATAACAATAACAATAACAATAACAATAACAATAACAATAACAATAACAATAACAATAACAATAACAATAACAATAACAATAACAATAACAATAACAATAACAATAACAATAACAATAACAATAATAACAATAACAATAACAATAACAATAACAATAACAATAACAATAACAATAACAATAACAATAACAATAACAATAACAATAACAATAACAATAACAATAACAATAACAATAACAATAACAATAACAATAACAATAACAATAACAATAACAATAACAATAACAATAACAATAACAATAACAATAACAATAACAATAACAATAACAATAACAATAACAATAACAATAACAATAACAATAACAATAACAATAACAATAACAATAACAATAACAATAACAATAACAATAACAATAACAATAACAATAACAATAACAATAACAATAACAATAACAATAACAATAACAATAACAATAACAATAACAATAACAATAACAATAACAATAACAATAACAATAACAATAACAATAACAATAACAATAACAATAACAATAACAATAACAATAACAATAACAATAACAATAACAATAACAATAACAATAACAATAACAATAACAATAACAATAACAATAACAATAACAATAACAATAACAATAACAATAACAATAACAATAACAATAACAATAACAATAACAATAACAATAACAATAACAATAACAATAACAATAACAATAACAATAACAATAACAATAACAATAACAATAACAATAACAATAACAATAACAATAACAATAACAATAACAATAACACAATAACAATAACAATAACAATAACAATAACAATAACAATAACAATAACAATAACAATAACAATAACAATAACAATAACAATAACAATAACAATAACAATAACAATAACAATAACAATAACAATAACAATAACAATAACAATAACAATAACAATAACAATAACAATAACAATAACAATAACAATAACAAAACAATAACAAAACAATAACAATAACAATAACAATAACAATAACAATAACAATAACAATAACAATAACAATAACAATAACAATAACAATAACAATAACAATAACAATAACAATAACAATAACAATAACAATAACAATAACAATAACAATAACAATAACAATAACAATAACAATAACAATAACAATAACAATAACAATAACAATAACAATAACAATAACAATAACAATAACAATAACAATAACAATAACAATAACAATAACAATAACAATAACAATAACAATAACAATAACAATAACAATAACAATAACAATAACAATAACAATAACAATAACAATAACAATAACAATAACAATAACAATAACAATAACAATAACAATAACAATAACAATAACAATAACAATAACAATAACAATAACAATAACAATAACAATAACAATAACAATAACAATAACAATAACAATAACAATAACAATAACAATAACAATAACAATAACAATAACAATAACAATAACAATAACAATAACAATAACAATAACAATAACAATAACAATAACAATAACAATAACAATAACAATAACAATAACAATAACAATAACAATAACAATAACAATAACAATAACAATAACAATAACAATAACAATAACAATAACAATAACAATAACAATAACAATAACAATAACAATAACAATAACAATAACAATAACAATAACAATAACAATAACAATAACAATAACAATAACAATAACAATAACAATAACAATAACAATAACAATAACAATAACAATAACAATAACAATAACAATAACAATAACAATAACAATAACAATAACAATAACAATAACAATAACAATAACAATAACAATAACAATAACAATAACAATAACAATAACAATAACAATAACAATAACAATAACAATAACAATAACAATAACAATAACAATAACAATAACAATAACAATAACAATAACAATAACAATAACAATAACAATAACAATAACAATAACAATAACAATAACAATAACAATAACAATAACAATAACAATAACAATAACAATAACAATAACAATAACAATAACAATAACAATAACAATAACAATAACAATAACAATAACAATAACAATAACAATAACAATAACAATAACAATAACAATAACAATAACAATAACAATAACAATAACAATAACAATAACAATAACAATAACAATAACAATAACAATAACAATAACAATAACAATAACAATAACAATAACAATAACAATAACAATAACAATAACAATAACAATAACAATAACAATAACAATAACAATAACAATAACAATAACAATAACAATAACAATAACAATAACAATAACAATAACAATAACAATAACAATAACAATAACAATAACAATAACAATAACAATAACAATAACAATAACAATAACAATAACAATAACAATAACAATAACAATAACAATAACAATAACAATAACAATAACAATAACAATAACAATAACAATAACAATAACAATAACAATAACAATAACAATAACAATAACAATAACAATAACAATAACAATAACAATAACAATAACAATAACAATAACAATAACAATAACAATAACAATAACAATAACAATAACAATAACAATAACAATAACAATAACAATAACAATAACAATAACAATAACAATAACAATAACAATAACAATAACAATAACAATAACAATAACAATAACAATAACAATAACAATAACAATAACAATAACAATAACAATAACAATAACAATAACAATAACAATAACAATAACAATAACAATAACAATAACAATAACAATAACAATAACAATAACAATAACAATAACAATAACAATAACAATAACAATAACAATAACAATAACAATAACAATAACAATAACAATAACAATAACAATAACAATAACAATAACAATAACAATAACAATAACAATAACAATAACAATAACAATAACAATAACAATAACAATAACAATAACAATAACAATAACAATAACAATAACAATAACAATAACAATAACAATAACAATAACAATAACAATAACAATAACAATAACAATAACAATAACAATAACAATAACAATAACAATAACAATAACAATAACAATAACAATAACAATAACAATAACAATAACAATAACAATAACAATAACAATAACAATAACAATAACAATAACAATAACAATAACAATAACAATAACAATAACAATAACAATAACAATAACAATAACAATAACAATAACAATAACAATAACAATAACAATAACAATAACAATAACAATAACAATAACAATAACAATAACAATAACAATAACAATAACAATAACAATAACAATAACAATAACAATAACAATAACAATAACAATAACAATAACAATAACAATAACAATAACAATAACAATAACAATAACAATAACAATAACAATAACAATAACAATAACAATAACAATAACAATAACAATAACAATAACAATAACAATAACAATAACAATAACAATAACAATAACAATAACAATAACAATAACAATAACAATAACAATAACAATAACAATAACAATAACAATAACAATAACAATAACAATAACAATAACAATAACAATAACAATAACAATAACAATAACAATAACAATAACAATAACAATAACAATAACAATAACAATAACAATAACAATAACAATAACAATAACAATAACAATAACAATAACAATAACAATAACAATAACAATAACAATAACAATAACAATAACAATAACAATAACAATAACAATAACAATAACAATAACAATAACAATAACAATAACAATAACAATAACAATAACAATAACAATAACAATAACAATAACAATAACAATAACAATAACAATAACAATAACAATAACAATAACAATAACAATAACAATAACAATAACAATAACAATAACAATAACAATAACAATAACAATAACAATAACAATAACAATAACAATAACAATAACAATAACAATAACAATAACAATAACAATAACAATAACAATAACAATAACAATAACAATAACAATAACAATAACAATAACAATAACAATAACAATAACAATAACAATAACAATAACAATAACAATAACAATAACAATAACAATAACAATAACAATAACAATAACAATAACAATAACAATAACAATAACAATAACAATAACAATAACAATAACAATAACAATAACAATAACAATAACAATAACAATAACAATAACAATAACAATAACAATAACAATAACAATAACAATAACAATAACAATAACAATAACAATAACAATAACAATAACAATAACAATAACAATAACAATAACAATAACAATAA
Source organism: Syrphus vitripennis (assembly GCA_958431115.1). Lineage (NCBI taxonomy): Eukaryota > Metazoa > Arthropoda > Insecta > Diptera > Syrphidae > Syrphus > Syrphus vitripennis. The sequence goes on from OY288108.1 coordinate 72,354,184, forward strand.
CAATAACAATAACAATAACAATAACAATAACAATAACAATAACAATAACAATAACAATAACAATAACAATAACAATAACAATAACAATAACAATAACAATAACAATAACAATAACAATAACAATAACAATAACAATAACAATAACAATAACAATAACAATAACAATAACAATAACAATAACAATAACAATAACAATAACAATAACAATAACAATAACAATAACAATAACAATAACAATAACAATAACAATAACAATAACAATAACAATAACAATAACAATAACAATAACAATAACAATAACAATAACAATAACAATAACAATAACAATAACAATAACAATAACAATAACAATAACAATAACAATAACAATAACAATAACAATAACAATAACAATAACAATAACAATAACAATAACAATAACAATAACAATAACAATAACAATAACAATAACAATAACAATAACAATAACAATAACAATAACAATAACAATAACAATAACAATAACAATAACAATAACAATAACAATAACAATAACAATAACAATAACAATAACAATAACAATAACAATAACAATAACAATAACAATAACAATAACAATAACAATAACAATAACAATAACAATAACAATAACAATAACAATAACAATAACAATAACAATAACAATAACAATAACAATAACAATAACAATAACAATAACAATAACAATAACAATAACAATAACAATAACAATAACAATAACAATAACAATAACAATAACAATAACAATAACAATAACAATAACAATAACAATAACAATAACAATAACAATAACAATAACAATAACAATAACAATAACAATAACAATAACAATAACAATAACAATAACAATAACAATAACAATAACAATAACAATAACAATAACAATAACAATAACAATAACAATAACAATAACAATAACAATAACAATAACAATAACAATAACAATAACAATAACAATAACAATAACAATAACAATAACATTGTATAAAAACAATATTGTTATATTGTTACATAGGGGTTGGCCGTGGCGAGATGGTATGCGTGGTCGCCTGTCAACCAAATGGTCACAGGTTCGATCCCAGCCGTAGTTCTATGTCTTGTTTTTTTCCATTATCATTGTTCATTGTTGGGCCGCTGGTTTACTCATTACATGTTGTTCAGGCATAACACTAACAACATGTGATTGAGTAAATACTAGTATGCCCAACAAATATGACAATGAACAAAATAATGCGAATTATAAAGGGTCATAGATATAAGACACGGCAATTTCTCCGCTTTAGCCCAGCCGCCAACCCTGGAGATAAAATCTGAGACAACCACCACCTTCAGTCTCAGTACCTCGCGCCACACACACCTCTCCCTTCCCATCCTATCCTATCCTTCACGCCCGCGCTGTGTTAATACATATAAAGGGTAAACCAAAAATCCCCTTGAGCGCGCGCATATTATATAAAAAAAAAAAAAATGATGTAGCGTTGTGTGCAAGACTTTACTAGAGACTAAAGATATCATTGAATACAAATAATGTTATCTGTTTTCTCAATATATAATGGTACGGTAGCTTTACTCGCGCTAATTATAAAAAAAAAACAAGTAAAATAAGTTTTTTGATCTTTTATAGATTTCCTTCATATCTTTTTATTGATTTATATATTCATAAAATTTGGACGCGTGCACCCGTGATAAATTGATGTTGCACCCACGATTGCTTTAAAATTAAATAATAATACGTTGTTTATTTTTATTTTCTATCTTTATTTTTCTTTTTATAATTTATTTATTCCTTGTTGCCACAGGCTTATGTTATTAGCCTTGTTTTTATAAAATTGGCTTATTTTAATCAACTAACATAATGTCTCAAATTCAATACACAAATAAATCACCTTTTTAAAATTACCGATTGAATTATGATGTTACTTTATAATATTTTCTTTCGCAGTTTCGTCTCAGGAATAGCTCTGTTAGGAACATCTACAGAAATGTATGTCTACGGCACACAGTATGCCTTTATGCTTATCACAATTAGCTTTGCTGCCATCATTTCATATCACATCTTTTTGCCAGTTTTTTGTAATTTGCAATTGACTTCAACATATCAGGTAAATTTTTGTGGTATTTTAAGTCATTTTTTAAATTCAATTTAAATTTAATTAATTAATCCTATCCCTTTTCGTTTCTTCTCTCACCATGTATCCTTGAGTTTGCCATTCTACCCCTAGCGTCCATTTAAGATACCTTTCTTTCATCCTTTCCATTTCTCGTCTCTCCTCCCATCCCCAAACTTCTGCTCCATATCCCATCACCGTCAAGGCGTCAACACTAGATTATCGAAAAGCCACATTTTCCTCTCCATGCCTTCTCAAATTTCCTTCTTCCAATCCTCCATGCTTCGTTCATTACCGCTGCTACGACTTTCACAGTATTTTCAAACTAAAACTCGTGTGTGCAAACCGAAGTACAAGTTAATTGCACCTGCGCCTATTTTCATATAGTTTGGTAGCTCAGTGGTAGTGGTGGCGGACTAAGAGTCGGAAGGTCATTAGTTCAAGTCCCAGCCTGGCACAGAAATTTTGTCGGCTTTTCATCACAATCGGGAATTAGAAAACTTCATCAGGAAAAGCTTATGGAAGCGAAAAAGAAAGCGGGGACATCGAAAGGTAGCTCTGCAACAACAACAACAATGAAACCAGCAACGGTGGCAAAACCGGGGAAATCGAAAGATGCGTTGGCAACAACATCATCAGATGATGCATCATTCAAAGTTGCAACGGCAACATCAGCCGATGCGACAATGAAGAGGAGGATGAAACTAAAGGCCAAACCTTACTTGGGTTCAATTAGAAAGTAAATTACTCAGCCGTTCAATATTCAATTACCTCAGCTGGCACGGTGCGGACGGCCAAAACAACATCAGCAGCCAAACTACAACGGCAGTTGAACCATCGTCATCAGATGAGGAAGAGCAGCAAATGCAATACATGTCCGAGGGTGGAGAAGGACTCTACAAATCTAACGAGATCCTGAAGATTGTGGACCTCAACTCGCCAGAGGCGTCCGCTGGGGTGGAGGAAGCCGAGGTGCAAAGCCTCGAAGATAAGATAGGTCAGGTTCAGGGGGCGATTGAATCACTCCAAGCTAGGCTTAGCCTCCTGATACTGGCCCTGAAAGATAAACACGAAGCAAGGCGCTTTAGAGAAATCCAGGAGCGCCAACAGCAAAAAATTCTTCAGGCGCAACCAAAGGGGGCCCAACAAGTTGTGATGGTGAGCTACAACCGCCAACACAGCATCAACCACAGCAGCATAGAGAAAAGACTTACCTAGAGAACCGACTCGAGGGGTTCGTTCGCTATCGCCCTAAAAACTGATTAAGGCAACAGAGGTGTGAATGCGTTAGTTATCCAATGCATTTCTTATGGGATCGAGCATCTGTGGATGTATTAGTTGTTGCTTTAGCTCAAATTGCTCAAATTGCTCAGTCCCCTTTAAAAGAAAAATCCGTTGAATTCAAAAATTGAAAACAATTATAGTTTTTTGTATAAAAATGCATGTTTCGACTCACTTTCAGTGTATATTGGTCTAAATATAACTTTTTGTGGCTTTTTGCATTCAAATTCTATAGTTTTATAATTGTTTTCGCTGAAAAAGAAGTAAATTCAACTAAAAAGTATAAGCGAGTCCTAAATGTAGACAGTGCGTACGCGCCGAACTTCTTTTGAGTTGGTTCCCAGTTTTGAAGTTTTGGTGACAGATCAAAAAAGTAAAAAAAAAATTTGACAATTATTATTATTGTATACATCAGTTTACAATCAGAATCAATTCAAGTTTTTAGTTTTTATAAATTATATAGTGAATAATTTGTTATTGAATAAAAAAAAAATTATATTGATTACAATCAAGTGAAAAAAAGCATTCCATAAAAAATGTCCTCATGGCCGAGAAGATCATCTACAATCATAAAAACTAACTCTGGCCGAAAAACGAAATTACATAGAAGTTTGCGGTGAATCTGGAAAATACGGAAAGATTGCTAGAATTGGCCAAGGAACATTTGGGTAAGTGCTTCAATATTCTACAACTGAAATCAGAATAAAAATTCATTGTAACTTATATTCCTAGTGAAGTGCTTACATCTCGGGAAAAGAAGAGCAACAAGTAATTCTTGGCCATGAAGAAAGTCCTCATTGACAATGAAAAAGAGGGTGTAAGTATATGTAGAAATAACTCATGATGGTGTTTCCATTAATATTATATGTGTTTTCTAGTTTCCCATTACTGCATCACGAGAATGTCGTCAATCTTATAGAAATCTGCATAACAAAAGCGGAACTATATAACCAATATAGTTCCACATTGGCTGGACTTCTTTCCAACATTAATGTATAATTGAGTCTGTGAGAGACCAAGAAAGTCATGCAATAGCTTTTGAATAGATTGTATTACATTAACAGTAACAAGGTAGGTTCTGACAATGAGCTTGTGAATTTATTAATAAATTTTTTTTCAATAATTTCAGATATTATCTATATCGCGATATGGAAGCTGCAAATGTTTTTATAACAAAGAACTCGCCGATTTTGTTCTGGCGCGTGGATTTAGCATTCCAAAGAACGAACACAAACCGAGTGTTCACCCTTTGGTATCGTCCCCAAGAAATCTTGTTGGGCGATCGAAATGTAAATGCGTCCATATGTAAAGGATTCACATTGATGCGATTGGATAGAAAAGCTTTTAACATTGGATACAAAGAAACGAATAGAATACTGCCCTCTATTATGATTTCTTCTGGACCGATCTGCTGCGAAGTGATTTAAGTAAAATATTATCACAACATTTACAGAGTATGCTTGAATATTTGGCTACTCCTAGACGACCAGGAAAAGCACGACAATATCAACAGCAGATATGGTAACGATGGCCAAAGCCCCAAGACAACAGGTTGATCGATCGTGTTTTTTTTAGATGTTTTGTGCGGTTATTTTGCGATTCCAGCCAAGCACTTTTTTTAAAAAAAAATTTTTGTAAGTTGAATAGGTATATTTTTTTTAGTTAAAACGACGAGAAATAAAACTAATTTAAATGAATTTTTGTTGAATTTTTTTGTTTAAAGACTGAGAAATTTTTATATTTTATTTTTTATCTATAATGTAAAATGTGTGGGATATGGTTTAAGGGTGCTTCTCCACATTAAAACTTTTGAGTAAGAGACTTAAATGCTTCTTGTAACAGCATTATGTGCTAATTCCAAAAAGATATCATTCATCTCTCTACGATTAACAGTTGACCAGATACACTGCAAAAGGTTTTCCAACTTTCTCACTTTTTGCCACCATGAAGAAAAATCAAAAACATTTGGCAGTGTAGCTGACCAACGGAAAGTCTTACAAAGAAGGTTAATACCTTTTTGGAATCAGTAATTGATGTTTTACAAACGAGCATCAAAATTAGTTGAAAAAGAGACACCATTAAAAAAAATTAACTTTTGGGACTTTCATATTGCAACCTGTAAGGGTGGTTTCAGGGTGCTTTTCCAAATTAAAACTTTTGATGAAAAGATTTAAATGCTACTTGTAACAGCATCAAGTGCTGATTCCGAAAAGGTATCAACCTTCTCTGTAAGACTTACCGTTCGTCAAATACACTGCAAAAAGTTTTTCATTTTTCTTCATAATGGCAAAAAGTGAAAAAGTTGGAAAACCTTTTGCAGTGTATCTGGTCAACGGTAAGTCGTAGAGAGATGAATGATATCTTTTCGGAATCAGCACTTGATGTTGTTACAAGTTGCATTAAAATATATTACTCAAAAGTTCTAATACGAAAAAGCACCCTCAAACTACGAATCAGGTTCCTCTATGTAAGTCCCAAAAGTGAATTTTTTTTTAAGGTGATTTTTTTTCAACTAATTTGTGTACTCATTTTTGAAGGGTTAATTACTGATTCCAAAAAGGTATTAACCATCTCCTTAAGGCTTACTGGTGCTAAGATACACTCGAAAATGTTTTTGATTTTTCTTCTTGATAAAAAAAAGTAAGGATGTTGGAAAACGTTTTGCAGTGTATCTGGCCAACGGTAAATCGTACAGATATGAATGATACCTTTTTGGAATCAGCACTTAATGCTGTTACAAGACGCATTTAAATCTCTTACTCAAACGTTTTAATTTGGAAAAGCACCCTAAAACCACCCTTAGGTACATGTTGCAATATGAATGTCCCAAAAGTTGATTTTTTTTAATGGTTACTCTCTTTTAACTAATTTTGATGCTCGTTTGTAGAGCATCAATTACTGATTCCAAAAAGGTGTCAACCATCTCTGTAAGACGTATCGTTCATCAGATACACTGCAAAACGTTTTTCATTTTTCTTCATAATGGCAAAAATTGAGAAAGTTGAAAAACGTTTTGTAGTGTATCTGGCCAACGGTAAATGGTACAGATATGAATGATACCTTTTTGGAATCAGCACTTAATGCTGTTACAAGTAGCATTTAAGTCTTTTACTCAAAAGTTTTAATTTGGAAAAGCACTCCTAAACTACGCTTACCAGGTTACAATTTGTTGTCTTTTTTATTCTTCTCATTTAAATTCAGATGTATGCAGTAAGATGGAATCCTAGCACATACACTAGGGTGTTTACAAAAAATATTTTTAAATTTACCGCCAACACTAACTTGATCTCAATTCGAATAAAGTTTCTGACAATATGGACAGACATTGTTCACTCGTTTCTGAGACTTTTTTTTATTCAAAAATATGACCAGATCTACCAATCGTCAGTGCTAAGCATTACCATTATTGCAAAACCTGTTTATCAAGGATGAAATTCATAAATATGTCATGTTGCTTTTATTTGCAAATTGGAATATATTTTACTAAAAAAGCCTCGTTTTTCTTACATCTTTACTTATGTACAATGTATGAATAACAATAAACGTGTTACATTATTTGATTGTCTAAAAAATTAAGTGCTGAATCAATTCATTTGATGTTGGCAGGATACTGGGGCATACAGAGCAGTAATATGTCTGCCTTTTGAAATCCAGTCCAGAATGATGGGAGCGTATGTGTTCCCTAAGTACAACACGTTGAATAAAGGCTTTAGGACACACCGAACATGCGTAGGGCTTTTCACCTGTAAAATTAAATGAAATTCTTTAGTAGGTAACGATTTTGCAAAAGGACAAACAAATTAATGTCTAACTAATTTGTTTATGTTAGTGGCAGTTGGAATTTAGTCATTACCTGTGTGAATCAAATTCATCTTCTTTTAGTTGTTGTCTTGTTGATTATTTGGATTAGCCAATACTCCACGATGCCACCTATTTGTGGTTTTATCACAAATTAAAAACATTCGAAGTTTGAATATCAGCTATGCTGGTCTTTCTTGAATTTCGACTCTATAAGTTGATTTATGAGTTTCTAAATAGAGAAAAAAAAGTAATTATTATGAATGTTTCTTTGGAACAGTTTATATAGATACAAACCTGAACATATTGCAACTCAGATTTCTTGACCTGCAAGAAAACATCTCCAACATCTACAGACAACCTGTAATGTGGGTTATAACAACAGTTGTTAGACCAATTCGTTTAATTTCCGGTGGGGGAGTATCATCACAGATTTGATGCAGAACCAAGGGATTTAAATTAACATCCTCCTGCGAAGATGTATCATACAGCACAACCTGTATATTAATCATACTACCCTCTGCTTTGCCGGCTAAGTAGCCGTCAACTCTTGATCGGTGCCAGGGAACACAGGCAAATGACGACGACTGTCTTGTATTTTTATTTCATCAGTGGCCAAACTGGCACAATAGAATTTAGCCAAATTTTCATTCGGATACGTAGAGTAAACACTTTCATTGAATAGTACATGACACTGCAACAACTTGGAGAATTTCGATTTGAAGAAAGTGTATTCAGGTTGCGCACACCGCCTTACAACACAATATTCTGAAAGTGATGTTACAGGATCAAGTTTCGGATTGAATTGGACAACTTTTTGTGGAATTATTTGCTAAGAAAGAGAAATATGTATGTGATTTAAAACATTATCAAATGCGAGAATATGAAAAAAATCAAACTTACTTGGGTCTCTTGGGTTGTATTCTTTATCACATTTGATTTTCGGTCGCCAAATGGACTCGGTACCTCCGAACCAGCAGCCGATAAAGCTGGCGAGGAATCTGGTGTATTTCCTGCTGGAACGCGCGGCCCTATCGTAACAATATGCTGTTGCTGCTGCTTGTTTTGGTAATTGGAGACAGATGTTTGCTTTTGTTGCTGTTGCTGTTGTTGTTGAATTTGATATCTTTTTTGTTGATGAACCTGTTGAATTGGTTGAATAATAAATTAATAAAAACAATTTGCAAAAATATTAAAGCAAAATACACAAAATACAAACCTCAGTAAGTCTGTCATTTTTGACAAATAACAAAAAGTCCATTAGTTGTTTTTGTAGTCCAATCTGACATTTAGTTTTTTTTTTCCCAACTTACATCTACACACCGATAGGAGAAAAGCTTCCAATAAAATTTGCGGGTTTAAGAAGCAAGAGGGGTACCGGTCGGTTTTCTAGGTAAGTCTTTTCTCTATGCACAGCAGCAACAAAAGCAGCCGCTGCCAGTAAAGCAGCGGGCAACTCAACAACAACAAAAACGACAGCAGCAGCAACAGCAAAATAAACAGCAGCCGAAACCGCAGAGACAACAGCAGGAGAAAAAGCAGCAGCAGAAGCAGAGTCAACAGCTGCAGCCACAGCCGCCAGCAATTAATAAAAAAGAGAGGGTGCCACCTATTGCTCTATGTAAGTGGGCCATAGGCAAAAATTTGTCTATTAAACGGTTAAGCAATAGTAGACATGCTATTCACTGCTTAACAGTGAAAGAGCATAATATAGAAATTAAAACTGCTTTAAAGCGAGCTACAACTGAGTTCTTCCACTTCACTCCGAAAGCTAAAAAGTTAAAAATGTTCCTTGTTTGTCTTTTAAATAAAACAATTTAATTTTCGTTTGATTGTTAGTTATTATTGAAAGACTTAAATAAAAATACAATAAGCTATTGAGTATATTGTTATAATGATAGACTTAGACTAATTACAACGATTGACTTAAAAACTGAAATTGCTGGCTGACTTGCTAGAATGCTTGCAGAAGGCAAAAGAAAAGTTGGTTAGTGAGCATACACATTGAACTTCTAAAAAAGGTCGCTATTTCGCTGACGATAGCACCCTTAGCTTTTCATATTCGTTTCCAGATTCACATCCTTGCTCTTCGGACGTGGAACTGAAACGGCTAAATATGATAAGTACATTAAATTCTGACTTATTGTACAATGGGGATTAAGAAATCGCGTAGAATTTAATGCTTCGAAAACCCAATGCTGCCCATTGTATATATAACCTAATAGTACTACTATGGAACACGATTTTAAGTTACCTTTCTCTCTCTTTTGGTGGCGCTGGTGTTACCTAAAAAGCAGATTGGAGAGATCGAAATGACGGTAGGCAGAAAGAATATAGAATAAGTTATAGAGTGAGAGGAATAATTATTTTGATTCTGACAGTTGCTGACAACAATTAGGCAGGGTAAGGGAGATAGGTGAGTCAGCTGATGGGTGTCATGGCAACAAGGGGAAAATGAGAAAATGAAAAGAATTCTATTAACATGGATTTATTCAACGGTTTTTTTTGCATAAAAGTATAGATATAGCTACATTATTTTCAATTTTCAAATAATTTCGTATAGCTATTTTATTTGATTTTGTGAGATTTGAGATATTATGAGAGCTCTGTTGCAAATTTTCATGTCTTTCAGATACATTTAAACTTTTTTTTTCTTGCTTGTGATAGAATTTACTCTACGTATTTGGTTTTTATGAACTATGTACCTTGCCAAATCTTAGTTTTTTTTATTCCTTTTATTTTTACTATGTTTTTTATTGGAAGTATGTACTTATAAAAAATTCTCGATATGATCTCCATTGTTTAGAAGGCATAGATTATATCGCATTGCTCATGACTCACCCTGTATATACAATGTAGAATTGTAGGTACAATACGTATTTGGTTTTTGTCATTTGGTTACAGTCATAGGTTTATGATATCTTTCTTTTTTATAGGTAGGTACATGATATCCTTTTAATTTATATTCATTTTTCAGTAAATTTAAATTATCACGTCAATTTTCAAAATTTTTAAGTAAATTTGAGATACCACGTGAATTTTAGTATTTTAAGCAAATCGAAAAATTTCACCTGAATTTTCAAAAGTTTAAATAATTTTCACGTGAATTTTTGTAACTCAAATGAAGTTAAAAATTCCACGTGGATAGTTCTCAATGAAATTTAAAATTTTAAAAAGTTTTTTAGTAAATTAAGTACCTACATATTTAATCCCAAAAATTTCACGTGAAATTTCAAAAGTTTTAATTATTTAAAAAAAATTCATAGTTCATAGTTTTAACCTTTTTCTTTTAATTTTCCTGTGGTTTTTCGTAGTTCTCAAAGAAATTTAAAATTTCTTGTGAATTTTCGAGAAATTTCACGTGAGTTTTCAAAAAAACACCGAACTTTAAAAAACACTTTAAAAAACACGTAGTTTTCAAAAAAATTTACTTAATTTTACTATTCTAGGTGTATTTCCAAAGAATTAAAACATTTAATAAATTTCACGTAAATTTTCCAAAAACACGTCATTTTATTGCTCACTATTTTATTATTTTACAGGAATTTTAAAAATTCTTGTATTTTCAAGTCCTAAACAAATTTTAAATACCACGTGAATTTTCAAAAGAATTTAATAATTTTAAATTTTCACGGTGCTTTTCATGTTTCTTAAGTAAATTAGGACTTTGACGTGAATTTTTATAGTTCTTAAGTAAATTCAAAATTTAACTTTAATTTTCAATAGAATTTAATAATTTTAAAAATTAACGTGAATTTTAAACATCTTCAATAACTCACGTTTCAATTTGAAAATGTTACTTCAACTTTCAAATACCTAACTGAAAAAAAAAAATTTTAATTTACTTCAATTTTCCATAGCAATATTTTTTATGTCGACTTTCAATAATTTTAAAATATCACGTAAGTATAATCAACTACGTGAAATTAAAAAACAATTGATAAAATATTAAGAAATTTCTTTATAATTACTTCAATTTTCAAGAAAAAATTAAATTAAAAATATTTTTCTATGTGCAAAGTGACGAAGTGCATACGGGCCTTTTGCTTGAAAAATTTCAAAACAAAATCGTTTTTCTTCACGAATTTTCATTGCCCATTCCTTACCTACCTAGCAAAAAAAATTCAAATAATTCCCCTTTGCAAAAAAGAAATGAAGGAAAAAGTCTTTTTTCCTAACTCCCTCCAACTCCCATAAATTTCCATTCCAATTTTATATATCGTTCTCTATCTTCTGTTATTTCCTCAACACTCATATTTATTATTCTTTCTCTTTGTGACTACCCCACTTTCAAGTCTACACTCGTCTCCACTTCAGGTTGGAAAAAGCTTCCGTCCGTCTCATCAGAGGTCGCGTCGTTCGTTCCTCTTCATAGTAGTACTATTCCATTTCATATACAATGGGTGTAGTTAAAGAAGCTTCTCTTAAAAATATTTTTTTAATAATGGTCTCCCAGAGGCCTCCGAAATGAGGGGAACGAGGTGGAATGTGTTTTCATTTGATTCCCACTTTTACACAATTTGAATTGATTGATGATTGAGTTTTAGAGGAATCAAGAAAATCTTTTAATTGATTTCTGCACCGACAAAATTTGTGACGTTGTCACAGAATATAAACAGTTGATAAATGATTCAGTGGTAAGATTGGATACTACTTCAATATGAACAGCCTTTTGTGGAGAAGCATACAAATACTGCTATTCATGATTTCGTTGGAATTTTCCCTCGAACATTATAATGTGTTCGTATTGGACCACAAAAGTCCACTCCTGAGTAATGAAATGGTCGAGAAGGTACAATTCTTTCTTAAGGTAGGTTACCCATTAATTAATCGATTGATTTAGGTTTGGCACGGAAACAGTGGATACATTTGGAGAGTACCTTGCGTGTTTCTCTTCCTACACTCAAAATCCAAAATTGTTGTCTAGCGATAGATATGAGTGTTCTATGGTAAACATGTACATGTTTTTTATGGAAGTGATCTAAAAGTAATGTTGTTGCTATATTATTTTTTGGGAGTAATATTTGATTTTTTGCTTGGAAAAGAATTTCGTTTTTAAGCCTTCCTCCTACGTATATCAACATTGTGGTTTTATCAAAATATGGGCTTAGTGATAGTATCTTTGAATTATTTGGGAGAGGTTTTTCTGCCTGGAGTGCTTTATACTCTTCTGGCAAAACACTTGTTTGAACGCTCCTCCACAACAAAATTTTTCCTTTCTCGATGTCTACCAAAGTTAAATAGCCAGTATTTTTGTTTTCTTTGCAACGAGATTTAAAAGAAAAAGAATCTGTAGCAAAATGCAAAAACTTTTTGTTAAATATAAAATGAATTTTTATGGTTAACTGAAAAAAATTAATCACCTTGGATTGATATTGCTAATACCGTCTTAAGCTTTCGACGCCCAGGAATTTGTTATGGTATTGAATATTCCATGCGGATATTTGAGGTTTCGCCTTGTCTTAAAAATTCAGGACCATTCAACCAAATGGTTGATTTTATAACATTGCGCATTCCTAAACCACGCGATATAAAATCTGCAGGATTTAACTCTCCTCTTACATAATTCCAATGATTCAAATCTGAATTTGTTTGAATTTTTGCTGCACGATTTGCAATGTATGTATGTCTCCCAAGTATAGGAAGGTGCTTTTATCCATGATAAAACCGTTACCACACATATTTAAATTAATGCTGACACGATGGGAAATGATGTCTTTATCATATCCCATAGTAATTCAAATTTCCGTACTAATTAAAATTATTACCGTTCCCCCAACTCTTATTTCACCTAGCTCCCTCAGCTGCGTGAGACCAGACGAAATATGATCATCAATAAAAGTTCAATGTTTTGCCTCACGCGCTGAAATACTAATTATGTTGACTGGCCATTTTTTGGTTTTCCCTCTGAAAACTGGTCGGTCGACACTCATTTAACCTTAGAAGATAGCACATAATAAATAAATCTTTTACGTGTTTTGATTTTTGTTTTGAACATATGTTTTGTATACGAACATTTGGCGACCGTGACAGGACACACTAAAAGAGTTTAGTGGCCTGTAGTAAATTAGAAATAATAAAGATAGTTAACTTGTGCTAACAAAAAGTGAAGTGAGTCAAAAAAGTTAAACAATTAAAAAATATATAAAATAAATTCAGTTAATAGAATAAAAAAAAACTTTAAATGCCTTCCATCAACGAATTAATTAGTCAAGATTTGGTAGGAACGGAGATTTGTAATCTCACCTGCAACTACAGAAAGGATGGCCCGGATAGAAAGACCATGCAATATTTAAAAGCACGTTGGGCTAAACTGAATGAATTGTGGGAATTCTTTGATAACGTGGACAGCGAGATAAGGGATAATTATCCGCAAGCCACAGAACACGAATATTTCACCAAAGGGTACTATGACGAGGTGAAGAAGGTATATGAGTCATTAAAAAATGACATCGTTAAAAGGTTAAATGAAACGGATTCCAAAAAATCAGATGAAGCTGATTATTTCAAGTTATTTCTAACTTGAGTGGTTTTACAATCCATCAGGTTTTTCTTGTTTTTTGCTTACAAAGGACAAAAATAATAAACGCAATAAAACGATAAATTTTAAAATATGTGCCCCAACTGATGAATATGTGAGCTCGATTTATGATGCTGATTTTTGGCCAAATGGAGTTACAATAAGACCGTTTGTTTTCATTCCAAAAAACTAATAAACTCTGGTTCTCAGCGATCTGAGAACAATAATCTATTAAACTTGTCAAATGAATGCAATAAATCTCTAAAAATATTTTACCATAATACTAGTGGCTTAAGGACTAAAGTCGCTAATCTTTTTACCAACTCAAGCCATATCGAGTATGATATTATAATCATTACAGAATCTTGGCTTCATAATGGAATTTTATCTACTGAACTGTTTGATAGCAGTCTTTACAATGTTTTCCGAATGGATCGGTGTACTTCAGCTGATGAACGTGGCGGTGGAATTTTAATTGCAACTCGATTATTCTTGGCGGCTAAACAGATAGACTTACCTGTACATAATATAGAGCAAATGTGTGTTTCAGTTCAATTAAATTCAAAAATTTTATATTTTATTGCTAGCTATGTACCTCCAAAAAGTGATTTATTAACGTATTTAGGACACATTGAAAATATTGATTTTTTGTATAATATTTGCTCTGATTTAAACAATTTATGCATTATTGGCGATTTTAATCTTTCGAATGTTTCTTGGTATTGTATCTATTGTTAACTCCTTAAACAATATTTTGGACCTAGTTTTCATATTATCTGACGAAGTTAAAGCAAATGTTTTTGAAGCACCATTCCCCTTATTAAATAATTGTATGCATCACAAACAAATTATGATCGTATTAGAAAGTTATATTTACTCTGAAACGAATTCTATTTCTGAAAAATCTTTTAAATTTTTAAAATCAAATTTTTCTGGTCTAAATGATTACATTGGTTCGTTTGACTGGGAAATTGAATTTAATGGTCTTAATATTCGAGATATGTATGTAAAATTTATCGATAAACTAAAAACTGGGTTTCATATGTTTATTCCGTTTTCAGTGAAAAAGATTTTGACTAAACCACCATGGTATAACAGGCAGCTCTTACATTTGAAAAATTTAAAAAATAAAGCTCATTTGAAATATGTTAGGTCTAAAAACGACTCTGATTACACAGCATTTTGTAAATATCGAAAAGATTTTCAAGTTTTGAGCAAATTCCTTCACAAGAATTATGTTTTAGAAATTGAAAGTCAAATTAAAAATGATTCGCGTTTTTTCTGGTCTTTTGTGAACAAAAAAAAATCATCTAATGGATTACCAAAATCTATGTTTTTCAATGACGTAGAATCTAATGATATCAAGAAAACTTTAGATTTTTTTGCTACATTTTTTGAGTCAGTGTATTCTTGTTCTGACTCTAATACTCCCATTATACATAACTCATACTCTAGAGTCGATATTGGTTCCATGCATTTAGAACTTTATGAAGTTGAAAAAGCACTTCAAAACCTTAAACCAAATATCAAACCGGGTACTGATGGTATACCTGCAATCATTTTAAAAGAATGTTTCCAAACTATATCCTTTCCACTTTTCCTTATATTTAATGAATCCTTGCTATCTGGCATTTTTCTGGACGATTGGAAATCGTCTTTTCTCATTCCGATCTTTAAATCGGGTTCAAAAAATTGTGTTGAAAATTACAGAGGAATTTGCAAGCTCTCTTCAATACCTAAAGTATTCGAAAGCATTGTCAAATCTAAACTTCAATTTCATATAAAAGAACATATATCTGAATTTCAGCATGGTTTTGTGGCTGGACGATCAACTACATCAAACCTTGCACATTATACATCATATGTTACTAACGCAATTGAGAAAGGGTTTCAGGTAGATGCAATTTATACTGATTTCAGCAAGGCCTTTGACTCGGTCAACCATAGTGTTCTCATTAATAAATTAGAAAACTTTGGATTTCATTCTTCTATCCTAAATTGGATCTCTTCATTTTTGGTTGCTAGAACCCAAAGAGTTGTGATCGATAATAATTTTTCAAGGCCTATCAATTGCCCGTCTGGTGTCCCGCAAGGTAGCCATCTTGGACCTCTGCTTTTCATACTGTTTATTGATGATATTGTTTCTGTTTTAAAATTTTGTGATTATATAATTTTCGCAGATGATTTAAAAATATTTTTAAAAATAAAAAATATTGATGACTGTGCAAAAGTACAGTTAGATATAAATCAACTATCCAGATGGTGTAGTGTAAATTGTCTTAATTTAAATATTAATAAGCGCAGGGCAATTTCATTTTTTAGAAGTTCCTCAATAATTTCGTATGATTATTGCCTTGGGCATAACTTGTTAAAAAGAGTTGAAAAAATAAAAGACCTTGGTGTAGTTATTGATACTAAATTAACTTTTAACTATCACATCGACTATATTGTGGCTAAGGCAAACCAAATTGTTGGTTTTATTAAACGCAATTCAAAAGATTTTACTGATCCCCATACGCTTTTAATGTTATACACCTCCCTAGTGAGGTCCATTCTCGAGTTTTCTGATATTATTTGGAGTCCTTCTTATGAAATTCACTCCAATCGAATCGAAAAAGTTCAAAGGAGTTTTACGAAATACATCTTTAGAAAAATGAACTGGAATTTTTCCCCATCATATGAAGAAAGATGCAAACTTCTTGGGATATATTCGCTGAAATCTAGAAGATACGTACATGAAGCTATGTTCATAAGAGTTCTGCTGTGTAATCATATTAAGAGCCCCTATCTTCTATCTCAAGTTCCTATTAATGCTCCTGTTAGACCACTCAGGGAACATCATTTTCTTTTTCAACCCTTGCATAGAACTAATTACGGTCTAAACGAACCAATTTCAAGATCTATAAAATCTTTCAATGAAGTAAGTCGAAATTTTGACCTTAACATTTCACGGGATTCCTTCAAAAACATTTTATTTAATTCTTTATATTAATTTATTGAACGAAATCTTAACTTAAATCTACCTACTGTAGTAAAAATTGTTAATAAGTAAATTTTTTTTATTAATCCTTATTGTAATCTGTTAAGCTAAGCTTGTAGATGGAATAAATAAATAAATAAATAAATAAATAAATAAATAAATAAATAAATAAAAAAAGACCACAGCAGTCAATTCTCAGCCCAAGCAGCAAAATGAGGAGGAAGAACCAACAGCAGTCAATCCTCAGCCCAAGCAGCAAAAGGAGGATTTAGGACCAACAGCAGTTAAGCCCCTAGCAGGGACTTCAAAGGAACTCGCCATCGTAGCACCAAAATTTAATCCCCCAGCAGGGCTGATAATAAAATCCACCTCAGAAGTCAACAGGATATCAACGGAAAACAAATTCCGCCTGCTTGGTAAAATCTTCTAACCATCATTAAATAAATGCCCAGTTTTACACATGTGTAAAAAGTGCTCTGCACTTTACTTCATTATCCAACAAAGAAGGACTTAAATTTTAAAAACACAGATTCTGGTAAGTGTGATAATGGTATTGGTCGGGTGGGTGAATCTCCGTAAGGGTCATTTGTTAATACATCGTTAGGAGTCGTATTGAAAGGTCGTGAGGTTTATCTTGCCACGGCAATCGTTAACATTCAAACGGTATGCGTATCCCTTGTCGTGCTATGTTGGACTCAGGTTCACAACTAAATCTCATTACTACCTCTTTAGCTCAGCAATTAGGTTACCCAAAACGAAGAAAGGACATTCCAATTAGCGGAATTGGGGCAAGGAAAGTCAGGTTAATTATGTTATAAATTTTTCGGTTGAATCCAGAACCTCATCATTCAGAAGGACAATCGACGCACGCCAGTATAATGCCAAAAATAAGTGATTATCTGGCACCTGCGCCTCTGGACAATCAAACTTGGAATTTGCCCTCCAACATTTTACTGGCTGATCCTAAATCAATTAATTCTCGCCGTATAGACCTTTTAATCGGAGTAGAAATATTTTTCGAGCTTCTTTTGCCAGGAGAATTAAAAATTTCAAGCAATCTTCCATTATTAAGAAAAACAAAGTTAGGCTGGGTTCTAGCAGGAAGCTAGAAGATCCTAATCACAATTCTTTCTGTCATTCCGTCTCAAAACGGGTGGGTCACGAAATCCCGATTCACAAAATCCCGAATCACGAAATCCCGACAAAAATTAAAAATAAAAATTCCGACAACAATTATTTTTAGAAATATTTGTCGGGATTTTTATTACCATTTTTAGTACTATTAAAAAGTATTATATTTTATTTTATTTTTGTAGAACTGAAAGTATTTAAGGGAGTGTTGGTTCGGGACTTATTCAGTTCTTGTTAGAACTCCGTGGAGGACTGGAGGTAAGACCTCTTGCCTTAAAGAGAAGTTACTTGTGTTTGGCCAAACATTTTGGACAATTTGGCCAAAATTTTGTTATGAGGGTGGACTCTAACAATTTTTTTTTTTTTTGTAAAAATTAAAAAAAAAAAAATTTTTTTTCGAAGATTTTACCTCGTTTTGCCAACATTTTGGCAAAACTCATTTTCTTGAAAAAGTTCTTCTGAGAGCTAAAAAAATTTTGTGAAGAGATATGGATTTTTATTTCAAGAAAATTTCCATCAATTTTTGTATGCTTTTAGGTCGGTACTTGTTGATTCTCATGATTTCAAGTGACCAAATTTACTATGAAACGAACTGAAATTCTGCGGATTCGGCCAACCAAAGCGCTTTTTAACAAAAAAAACTGTTGGTATTGGCGCCGCCTGGCGACTTGACATACCCTAAGCGGAGCGACGGAGTAGCGTGAGCGGGTGTGTCCCCCGAAAAGGGAGTTAAAATCCTGAGCTCTCGCGAAGCGGGCCACCCAAGGTGCTTCAAAAAAAATCTCATTTTTACCTCTTTTTTAGACATTTTTTTAACGAAAAACCAACTTTTATCTTTAAATGCATTTTGCGGCTAAACTAAGCGTCGTACACCCCCTAAACTTGACATCTTCAAACTTGATTTTTGGCTAAAGTAGGCATCCCACAGAAATAAAAATTATAATATTCTTAATCTAGAGAATTCTACCTTTTAAACGACGTATCGCATGAAGCGAAAATCCAACTTTTATCTTTAAATGCATTTTGTGGCTAAACTAAGCGTCCTAGACCCCCTAAACTTGACATCTTCAAACTTGATTTTTGGCTAAAGTAGGTATCCCACAGAAATAAAAATTATGTATTCGTAATCTAGAGAATTCCACCTTTTAAACGACGTATCGCATGAAGCGAAAATCCAACTTTTATCTTTAAATGCATTTTGTGGCTAAACTAAGCGTCCTAGACCCCCTAAACTTGACATCTTCAAACTTGATTTTTGGCTAAAGTAGGCATCCCACAGAAATAAAAATTATAATATTCGTAATCTAGAGAATTCTACCTTTCAATCGACGTATCGCATGAAGCGAAAATCCAACTTTGATCTTTAAATCATCCAGCAGTATGCTTTTGAAATTAAAATACAAGTATTATCTCTTTACAAATTTTCGGTCGTCCTGAAAAGGACGGTTTTGTCAACGATGGACGAAAAAAAAAAGAAAAAGAAGTTTTCTCAAGATGTTGAGGCTATGTGGAACTCGTTTCAAAAAATCGACATGGTCGATCAGACCCCGCGTTGCTAGCACAGCTTGAATGGCTTCATTTTTTTTAATTATTTTGCTTCTGGGTGGAGCATTACCCATTCTTAAGCCTATGATGGTTGACTTGGCAATTATTGACTCTTTCCCAAGGTCAGCAATTATTTTGTAGACGCCAGCATTACGTTTGCCTAAAACAACCTTAAATGTGAAAAAAATGAAACAATAAGAAAATTATAAATTTTTGGAATTTAAAAATTAAATTAAGTTTAGACGTTCGATGCCATGCCTCCACGCTGTTCTGTGTTCGAGGGAAATCCCTCTCAGCAGCACAGGCACCGATGGCCCAAAATGATGGTGGATATCGCGGCGGTGTCGTTGCTGTTCCCACATAATTTTTACTAAACCATTGGTAGAGTGGTTTTGCCTCCACACTTACCAAAGAGTCATAGGCTTCTTTAAAATAATCTGCCATATTTTCAGCTGGTGCAAACGTGAGGGCTTTTAACATCCTGACTTCCACGAAAAAGTTTTCATCCGAGCCATATTTTTGTGCACATCCAAGGCTTTGAACCCTCCTCCAAATTATTTGGAAGAAATGGAAGAGGCAGCCGTGGGTCTGTGCCTGCGGAAAAAAGGCTGATTTTGACGCAATTATATTTTGCTCAAGGTAGGTAGGTAGAGATGGCAGCCGCTAGCGCTGGCCTTGCGACTCAATTAGCGCTGGGAAGCGCCGTTTTGATACCATTTACTCGTGTCAACCTAAGGATTTAAAAAGGAATAATATGGTTTTTTTAAGGAAGTCAATCTAGAATGGGCTAGAGCAGGGCAGTTGCAGAGAAAATGAGTGACAGTTTCTTTTTCTTGTGGGTTTCCACAGCTCCGACAGTGGGAGTTGTAGGGGATTCCCAGCTTTCTTGCATGCTCCCCTATGGGCCAGTGCCCAGTACAAATTGCTGTTACCCTGGCTATGTCGTGCCTGGTTCTACATAACAGATCTTTAGAACCAGATTGGTTATAGGTAGGCCAAATCTTTCTTGATATGACACAGTTTGTAAGACTGCTCCACCTAAGTTTGGATTGATTGAGAAAAATCGAGAAAATCCTTCCCTTCACAACACCAAGAGAGATATTAACATTAACCGCTAGTGAGCTGTGAAGGGCTGAGGCTTGTCGAGCCAACTCGTCAGCCCGTTCGTTACCCTCTATGTCACTATGACCTGGAACCCAGATAAGAGTGACCCGGCGTTCAATGCCTAGACTCGACAGTTCGTCTCGACATTGCTGGGCAAGTAATGAGGTTGATGTAGTTGATTTGATGGCCTTAATGGTACGTCCATAGAATCATCTTAGATTGGAGGCCCCACTTCTTACCAAATGTTTTTCTGCAGGCATAGAAAGCTATGCAGGCTTTCTTGACCCGTTCTTCTATATTTGCTTTCCAATTCAATTTGGGATCAAGAATGACTCCTAGGTATTTAGCTTTGGAAGATAGAAATAGAGCTTGGCCGTTAAGCCGAGGTGGGTTGAAGGTAGGTATTTTAGTTTTGGTAGTAAAGAGCATCAGTTCCGTTTTACTCTGATTAACACCAAGTCCACTACTTGCGGCCCAGTTGCTAACTTTTTTCAGAGCCGACTCAGTGATTTCACTAATCACTGTGGTAAACTCTCCTGAGACCAATAGAACCAAATCGTCAGCATACGCTACTGCTTTAACACCGCTACCTCTTAACTTGACGAGTATTTTGTCCATGACTAGAAGCCATAGAGGAGGGGAGAGAACACCACCTTGAGGTGTTCCTCTACTAACATATTTAGTAGCAGTAGTGTTTCCTAACGAAGCCTGAATCTTTCTGTCACTTAGCATAGAAATGATCCATTTTGATATGAAGTCATCTACGCCGAAGTGAGTAAGTGATTAATGGGTTCAGTTAGGACGTTATTGAACGCACCTTCCACGTCTAGGAAGGTTGCGAGAGTATATTCTTTGTAGCGAATTGTTCTCTCGACTGTACTCACAACTTCATGCAGGGCAGTCTCAGTAGACTTGCCTTTGAGGTATGCATGCTGAGATACATCAAGAGGACGACCCTCCAATAAAACTCTTATATGAGTATCCAGGATGCACTCTAGTGTCTTTAAAACAAAGGAGAGGCTGTCCAGAGACCGTCAGATTTTTTTAGGAATGAGGGATTGCAATGCTCCCTCGATAACACTTATTTTGCTCAAAATCGGAAATAATATCTTCTGGTTGCAACGATATATTGTATTCCCGCGCGATTGACAGCAGTTCTTGCCAAAAGATGTTGTAGGCTTCCCTGCTTCTGCTGCTCATCAAACAATAGATGAGGGGGACCACCGTGCCTTCAATTTTGCCATGCACCGAAAAAAGTTGCCCCATAATGGATGGTACCACGGCAAAGGTCCCATCCACCAGCCAGCACTTTGCTTCGGACAGCATTTGGATGCTGGTCCTGGTGCCCATCAATATATTTTTGCCGGACCCGGAAGTGTGGCTGCTTTCCTTCAGCACAAATAATTGAAGGAGTTTTGTCGAACCCGGTGTATTTTCATTTTTTGCGCGGCTTTTGATGGCAAATGGGGTCGGGCAATCCACGCTATCCCTTGCTATGACGCTCGGAGGAAACGGACTCTTAGCCAGGGTTTTCACCAAGAAATTGGTTTTGGCGACCTCTTTTTCATATGCGAGGGGAGCATGGCTGTGGTCATTGTTGATTTTGATGATGGCATAATTTAAATCCGTTTCCAGGGTTTGCTTTCTGGCTTTACATTGAAGTGCTTTCCTTTCGGAACAACACCAATATGCCTTCTTTTCCATTTTTTTTCGACGTGGAAAATATAGCCGTCTTTTGAGCTTTATGCCACCTTTCTTAGATCTCACTACCTAATTTTGTTAATAGTAGAGACAAATTTATTAAGAAGAAGGAAATAAAGCAGTTTAAAGGAAATAAGACGAGAGAAAATTTAAATCAAGGCTTTTTTACATAAGCAAAAGAAAGAAAATAAGAAAACCAAAAGAGAAAGGAAGATAATAACAAAATACAAAAAAAAACACTTATTTTAAAAAAATTGCACAGAATAAAATTAATCGAAAAAAAACACAAAAAGGCAGTTTAGCAACAAAATTAAAAAAAAAAATATTTAAACACTAATGGCACAAAATAAATTGAAAAAAAAAACACACACAATGTTTATCACTTTAAAAAAGGTATGATAGCAACAAAACAAAAAAAACTCATTTATAAACAAACTGCACCACAAAAATTGAAAAAAAAAATCACAAAAGGGCAGGTTAAAAACAAAATTAAAAAAAAAAACTTATTTAAACACAAATGGCATTGTATATATAACCTAATAGTACTACTATGGAACACATGGATTTTAAGTTACCTTTCTCTCTCTTTTGGTGGCGCTGGTGTTGCCTAAAAAGCAGATTGGAGAGATCGAAATGAAAGTAGGCAGAAAGAATATAAAATAATTTATAGAGTGAGAGGAATAATTATTTTGATTCTGACAGTTGCTGACAACAATTAGGCAGGGTAAAGGAGATAGGTGAGTCAGCTGATGGGTGTTATGGCAACAAGGGGAAAATGAAAAGAATTTATTGGGCTGTGGATTTATTCAACGGTTTTTTTGCATTTTTCATATATGTAGAAGTATAGATATAGCTGAATTATTTTCAATTTTCACATAATTTCGTAAATTTTATTTGATTTTGTGAGATTTGAGATATTATGAGAGCTCTGTTGCAAATTTTCATGTCTTTCAGATACATTTAAACTTTTTTTTTCTTGCTTGTGATAGAATTTACTCTACGTATTTGGTTTTTATGAACTATGTACCTTGCCAAATCTTAGTTTTTTTTATTCCTTTTATTTTTACTATGTTTTTTATTGGAAGTATGTACTTATAAAAAATTCTCGATATGATCTCCATTGTTTAGAAGGCATAGATTATATCGCATTGCTCATGACTCACCCTGTATATACAATGTAGAATTGTAGGTACAATACGTATTTGGTTTTTGTCATTTGGTTACAGTCATAGGTTTATGATATCTTTCTTTTTTATAGGTAGGTATATGATATCCTTTTAATTTATATTCATTTTTCAGTAAATTTAAATTATCACGTCAATTTTCAAAATTTTTAAGTAAATTTGAGATACCACGTGAATTTTAGTATTTTAAGCAAATCGAAAAATTTCACCTGAATTTTCAAAAGTTTAAATAATTTTCACGTGAATTTTTGTAACTCAAATGAAGTTAAAAATTCCACGTGGATAGTTCTCAATGAAATTTAAAATTTTAAAAAGTTTTTTAGTAAATTAAGTACCTACATATTTAATCCCAAAAATTTCACGTGAAATTTCAAAAGTTTTAATTATTTAAAAAAATTTCATAGTTCATAGTTTTAACCTTTTTCTTTTAATTTTCCTGTGGTTTTTCGTAGTTCTCAAAGAAATTTAAAATTTCTTGTGAATTTTCGAGAAATTTCACGTGAGTTTTCAAAAAAACACCGAACTTTAAAAAACACTTTAAAAAACACGTAGTTTTCAAAAAAATTTACTTAATTTTACTATTCTAGGTGTATTTCCAAAGAATTAAAACATTTAATAAATTTCACTTAAATTTTCCAAAAACACGTCATTTTATTGTTCACTATTTTAATATTTTACAGGAATTTTAAAAATTCTTGTATTTTCAAGTCCTAAACAAATTTTAAATACCACGTGAATTTTCAAAAGAATTTAATAATTTTAAATTTTCACGGTGATTTTCATGTTTCTTAAGTAAATTAAGACTTTGACGTGAATTTTTAAAGTTCTTAAGTAAATTCAAAATTTCACTTTAATTTTCAACAGAATTAATTTTAAAATATCACGTAAGTATAAACAACTACGTGAAATTAAAAAACAATTAATAAAATATTAAGAAATTCCTTTCATATTTACTTCAATTTTCAAGAAAAAATAAAATTAAAATAATCTTAAAAATATTTTTCTATGTGCAAAGTGACGAAGTGCATACGGGCCTTTTGCTTGAAAAATTTCAAAACAAAATCGTTTTTTCTTCACGAATTTTCATTGCCCATTCCTTAACTACCAAGCAAAAAAAATTCAAATAATTCCCCTTTGCAAAAAAGAAATGAAGAAAAAAGTCTTTTTTCCTAACTCCCTCCAACTCCCATAAATTTCCATTCCAATTTTATACATCGTTCTCTATCTTCTGTTATTTCCTCAACACTCATATTTATTATTCTTTTTCTTTGTGACTACCCCACTTTCAAGTCTACACTCGTCTCCACTTCAGGTTGGAAAAAGCTTCCGTCCGTCTCATCAGAGGTCGCGTCGTTCGTTCCTCTTGGTTTTCCAAAGTTTTTGTAAAAATATTTTTCCTTGTAGCCAGTGTTACGGTAAATTTTACCGCAACAAAAACCAGCCTTTGGCCGTTTTCCCTTTTTCCCTAGTTGTGGCTGCAAAATATCGGCGAAGTTGAGGGCAACCATGGTCTCATCAACCACAGGTGTACCTAGCCTTTATTTTGCAAAAGCAACCAAATACAGGTGTACGTGTACGAGAACGAGTCCTTTCGACGAGGTCGAAAATGCCGGCGGATAAGCTGAAGAAGTAAGAGGTCAGGCGGACCCTTACTTACCCAAACAACTCCAGCAACAACAATATATTTATTTTTAGTCTGATAAATTAATTATTCATCATCATCATCGGCTCGACAACCGGGGTCCGTACCTGGCCTCCTTCAACAAGTCTCTCCACCTATCCCGGTCTTGAGCCGACGCCATCCAGTTGCGCACCCCAAGGCTTCGGGCGTCCTGGTCTACGCCATCTCTCCAGCGCAAGCATGGTCTACCACGCTGCCGTCTACCATAGAATGTACCACAAAAGACTTTCCGAGCAGGTTCCTCTTCACTCATGCGAGCTAGGTGCCCTGCCCACCGGAGTCTACCGAGCTTAATTTTTGTCACTATGTCTGCTTCAAGGTAGATTGCGTACAATTCATGATTGTACCGTCTCCGGAATCGCCCTTCCTCACATATGGGGCCAACAATTCTCCTTAAGACTTTTCTCTCGAACGCGGCTAAGAGGTCGGAGTGTCTTTTGCTAAGCACCCAAGTCTCGGATCCATACGTGAGTTCTGGCAGGACCATGGTCCTGTACAGCAGCAGTTTTGAAGTTATGGTGAGATTTATATATTATATTTATATTTATACGCCGCCCGCGTATTTCTTCTTCTATATTATTATCGGCTGCTACTATTGACCCAAGGTATTTAAAGGATTGCACCACTTCAAATTCGTGCTCCCCTACCTTGATTGTTTGACCAACTGTTCTTCTCGCATTCGACGCCACCATGTACTTTGTTTTACCTTCACTAATGTGCAGCCCCAGATTTTGTGCCGCCTGCTCGATCTGGATGAAGGAATCGTTTACAGCTTGTTCGGTTCTTCCGATGATGTCAATGTCGTCTGCGTAAGCCAGTATCTGGCTGGACCTGTTGACGATGGTCCCTCTTGTTGCCGTGCCAGAGTCACGGATTGCTTTCTCCAACGCCAGGTTGAAGAGGAGGCAGGCCAAACCATCCCCTTGTCGGAGTCCATTAAAGATGTTGATTGGTCTGGATAGCAATCCGGCTATTTTTACTTGGCTTGTTACGTTGGTCATGGTCAACCTACAAAGTCGTGTCAACTTATTTGGGATGCCGAATTCTCTCATGGCTTTGTAAAGTTCTACCCTGGCTATGCTATCATAGGCGGCCTTAAAGTCTATAAACAGATGGTATGTTGGGATGTTAAATTCTAGACATTTTTCCATCGCCTGCCTAAGGGTAAAGATCTGATCAGTTGTTGATTTGCCTGGAATGAAACCACACTGATATTGGCCGATTATGGTTTTAGCGTATGGGGCTATCCGTTCTTGTAGGATAGAGGAGAGTATCTTATAGGCGGTACTCAACAACGTGATACCTCTATAATTGCTGCACGTTGTGACATCTCCCTTCTTATGTATGGGGCAAATTATACCTTTTCGCCAGTCTTCTGGCATTTCTTCCTGCTCCCATACGTGCACTATAATATCATGAATTGCTTGGCGTAAGGCTGGCCCGCCGTGGTGGAATAGTTCGGCTGGTATGCCATCGGCTCCCGGGGCTTTGTTTTTCTTAAGCCGGGCTATAGCCTTCTCAACCTCTTCTATGCTTGGTGGCGGTAACATAGGGTAATCTTCTTGAAGTAGTGGAGCCTCTACTTCTGCAGTGAGCTGACCATTTAGCAATTCATTAAAGTACACTTCCCATCGCTCCAGTATGCTTTGGGGATCGGTGATCAGATTTCCCTCTCCGTCCTTGCAGTAAGTGCAGCGTGGTGTGTACTGCGTCATGTTTCGGACGGATTGGTAGAACTTCCGCGCCTGGTGCGGACCTCGCTCTCGGCTTCTTTCTAAATCACAGATGATGTTCTTCTCCCAGGCTGATTTTTTCTGTCTGTGAAGCCGTTTTTCTATTCTTCTGAGCTCTTAATATTCATCTTCGCGTGCCCGCGTTCTATGAGATTGTTGCATTGCTCGGTACGCAACATTCTTACGTTCAGTTGCTAGCTTGTATTCATCATCAAACCAGTCGTTCCGACTTCTACGACTGCTGCCTAAGATGGAATTGGCAGTACTAATGACAGTGTTTTTAAGGCGTGTCCACTTCTCATCTACGCCCAGCATACTGGCTCCAGGACTTACTCTCCCTGGATCGAGTGGTTCTAGGGCGAGTCCTAACGCAAGTCCAAAGGTGTTACTGGTGTTTTCATTGCGTAGTGCAGCCGTGTTGATTCGAACCTGATCGGCGGATGCAATACGTCTTCGCAAGGCAATCCGCCCTCGGAAAACCATACCAACAAGATAGTGATCCGAGTCGATATTGGCACCTCGGTACGTTCGTACCGTCATCAAGTTCGAGTAGTGGCGACGGTCTATCAACACGTGGTCAATTTGGTTACGAGTGGCTCCATCAGGTGATACCCAGGTGGCTTTGAAGATATCTTTACGCGGGTACCTGGTACTCGCAACGACCATGTTTTTCGATGCTGCCAATTCTAAGACTCGAAGTCCATTGTCATTAGTGTTCTCATGCAAACTATGGGTGCCTGCGTAATGCCTGAATACCGGCTCCCGACCTATTTTAGCGTTCAAATCCCCAAGGATGATTTTAACATCATACCATGGACAGGCATGGAGGGCCCTCTCGACTTGTTCATAGTAAGTCTCTTTATCTTCGTCTGAGGACTCCTCCGAAGGTCCGTGAACGTTAATGAGGCTGATGTTCTTGAATTTGCCTCGCACGCGAAGGGTGCATAGCCTTTCGCTTATAGCGTTAAAGCCGATGACGGTAGACTTCATTTTTTCGCTGACCAGGAAGCCTACCCCGAGCACATGGTGTTTTGTATGACAGCTGTAATATAAGTCATATTCTTTCTTTTGCAAAACACCATTCCCTGTCCATCTTATTTCTTGCAGTGCTGTTATGTCAGCTTTATATTTTGACAGGGTATCGGCTAGCTGCTGAGCAGCTCGAGCTCTATAGAGCGATCGTACGTTCCATAAGAAAATTCGTAAATCGTTGTTCCGTTTTCGTTGCAAGGGTTGTCGTCGTGAGATCAGTCCGTTTCCGAGGCTTGTTGACGGTCTCGTAATTCTTTTAGTTTTACGGAACAGGGAATTAACCTGTTGCCAACCTGTGGAAAAAGCCTGATCATATTAGCCAAACCTTTTTGGGGTTTGTTTCTAGCGGCCGCCGCGAAGAGGCTATGATCACACTTCCACCAGTCCCGAATTGTTACGGCACGTGCATGTTTTCGTATGCTACATGTTATTCCCCCTATTCGGCTGATGGCTGACCGCCATCAATTAATTAATTATTAACGTAGCTTAAATTTTCTTTTCTTACAACAAATTTAACGTTAATTAATTTAAATAATGTATGTACAAAATGGGCTTTTAACATCGCGTAGTAATTTC
>OY288108.1:72382775-72443377 GCA_958431115.1 Syrphus vitripennis
TTTAATTTAATTTAATTTAATTTAATTTAATTTAATTTAATTTAATTTAATTTAATTTAATTTAATTTAATTTAATTTAATTTAATTTAATTTAATTTAATTTAATTTAATTTAATTTAATTTAATTTAATTTAATTTAATTTAATTTAATTTAATTTAATTTAATTTAATTTAATTTAATTTAATTTAATTTAATTTAATTTAATTTAATTTAATTTAATTTAATTTAATTTAATTTAATTTAATTTAATTTAATTTAATTTAATTTAATTTAATTTAATTTAATTTAATTTAATTTAATTTAATTTAATTTAATTTAATTTAATTTAATTTAATTTAATTTAATTTAATTTAATTTAATTTAATTTAATTTAATTTAATTTAATTTAATTTAATTTAATTTAATTTAATTTAATTTAATTTAATTTAATTTAATTTAATTTAATTTAATTTAATTTAATTTAATTTAATTTAATTTAATTTAATTTAATTTAATTTAATTTAATTTAATTTAATTTAATTTAATTTAATTTAATTTAATTTAATTTAATTTAATTTAATTTAATTTAATTTAATTTAATTTAATTTAATTTAATTTAATTTAATTTAATTTAATTTAATTTAATTTAATTTAATTTAATTTAATTTAATTTAATTTAATTTAATTTAATTTAATTTAATTTAATTTAATTTAATTTAATTTAATTTAATTTAATTTAATTTAATTTAATTTAATTTAATTTAATTTAATTTAATTTAATTTAATTTAATTTAATTTAATTTAATTTAATTTAATTTAATTTAATTTAATTTAATTTAATTTAATTTAATTTAATTTAATTTAATTTAATTTAATTTAATTTAATTTAATTTAATTTAATTTAATTTAATTTAATTTAATTTAATTTTATTTTATTTTATTTTTTTTCGATTTTTTTTCAAAATTTTGACTTTGAAAATTAATATTTCAAAAACCGTTTCTTATAATAGATTTATTTAAAAACAGAATGAAAGAAAAAGTTATTGGCTTTTCAAGGACGTATCGCACAGCATTGTGAATGAAGCCGTTGATTTCAAATAATTTTTTTTCCATTTTAAGTCAGTTTTTTTCGAAATTTGCCCCTCCCGGCTAAACGGAGGGGAATAGACCCCCCCTCCCATACGATTTTTTTCTTGTCTCAACGCAACTTACACGCCCTAGCATTTTGTCGCACATTCTCGTGACTCACCCTGTATATAAGTTTCGTATTATATATTATTATGTACCTACATTTCATTTTACCTATTATGGTATCTAAAACTAAAAATTTATGGATAAATGATAATTAATAAAATGATAAAATGTTTTTGGTTTTTACAGTATTTTGAAATGCGTTTTGATAAGCGGATACGTTTCTTTGGTTCAACTCTTTTTATAATTGGAGCTGTAAGTTTGGTTATGCAATACTTTCTTTATATCGGTAGTTCTAAATTATTTTTATACATACATACATACATAGATAGTTTGGCTGCCAATTGTTATTTACGTTCCAGCTCTCGCTTTCAATCAAGGTAATAGCTCATTTTCGACATCACAGGTGATTAATTCGACATATTTAAAACATTTTAACATTGTTTTTGTAGTTACTGGTATAAATATTCACATTATCACACCTATAGTTTGTGTTGTTTGCATATTCTACACCATGGTTGTGAGTTTTTTGTATGAAGAATTTCTAAACATTTCCTCGATGATATTAATGTAAATATTTATTAGGGTGGATTGAAAGCTGTAATATGGACAGATGTCGTTCAGATGTTCATCATGCTGGGATCGATAGTTTTAGTGATCATAAAGGGTACAATAGATGTTGGCGGTGTTGGTGTCGTTTGGCAAAGAAACTACAACAGTGGGAGGATTGAAATTCCAAAGTAACGATACGAACACTAGTAAATTAATTTTTTTTTAAATCAACTTCCTGACAGATGGACTCTAGATCACACAACACGTTTCTCAATGTTTTCGGTTTTTATCGGTGGTTCATTATATTGGACGCAGCTAACAGTTGGTAATCAGTTTATTGTGCAGCGTTTTCTATCAGTGCCGAGCTTGAAAGAGGCAAAACACGCCTTGATATATTTCAGCATTGGCACATTTGTATTGTTAGGTTGTTGTGCCTACAACGGACTTCTAATATTTGCAACATATCATGATTGTGATCCATTAAGCACTAAGGTAAGAAAATATCTTTCGTAAAAATCTTAAATGACCAATTTAACTAATAGCTGGCGAAAGCTAAGGATCAACTTGTCCCACTTTTTGTAATGGACAGTCTTAAACTTACTCCTGGTCTATCTGGTCTCTTTGTATCGGGAGTCTTTAGTGCAGCATTAAGTTCTCTAT
Source organism: Syrphus vitripennis (assembly GCA_958431115.1). NCBI lineage: Eukaryota > Metazoa > Arthropoda > Insecta > Diptera > Syrphidae > Syrphus > Syrphus vitripennis. The sequence continues at coordinate 72,385,159 of OY288108.1, forward strand.
CTACTGGTCTTAATTCTTTATCAGCTGTAATTCTGGAAGACTTTGTTAAGCCCAATGTAAGTCGTCCTTTGACAGAACGGCAAACTGGCATTATCATGCGACTTGTTGTGTTTGTTCTGGGCGTCTTATGTGTAGTTTTAGTTTTTGTGGTGGAAAAACTTGGAATGGTTCTACAGCTTTCAATGACTCTAAGTTCGATAACCAATGGACCTCTGTTTGGCCTTTTTATAATAGGACTATGTTTGCCTTATGTCAATGCTAAGGTAAGTTATTTTTGAAATTATTTCATAACATTGAATTGATAATACGTTTTTGTTAAGAGTGCTTTTGCAGGCAGTACTGTAGCATTCATCACTATGACGTGGATTTGTATTAATGGACAATTGGCTTCGATGAATGGAGAACTAGTATTTCCCACAAAACCTGTAAGCACCGAAGGTTGTACCTACTTTTTTGAAACTATTCTGTTATTGAATAGTACTTCAGCAGCACCTACTATGTTAGTACATATTTATATTTTGTATTTATATTTACTCATTTATTCAATAGATTACCTTTTATATAAATTTCTGTTTTGTGTTAGGGCACCATCATTACTTCAATCAATTTATCATATGTCCTTTCTATGGTATATAACTGTTGGAATGATTATCACGGTGATATGTGGAAATATTGCCACATTATTCTTTGGAACAACTAAATCGGCAAATATTGATTTGAATCTTTATTCACCGTTGATAAGAAAAATTTTAAAACCTGAGAAATATGTGAGCGTGTGTAAGGATGAAAGAGATATTGTGGTACTAGAATTTGATGTAAATGAAAAACTACCAAAATGATGTTATTTGGTACAGGTTAAAATATACATACATACATTACATATATTATAGTTCTACCATAAAACTTGGCGAAAAATTCTAATTAACAAACATTTTGAAGAATCCAAATAATTACTATAAAATATTTCGGGTGGAGGTTTTTTTGGGGAGAAATAGGGGCAAGTTGTGGTGTATCGTGTATCATATGGAAGAACATCCCTTGGTAACCCCTAAGCATATTGCAAATGTTTTTAAAGGTAGTTTATAATGTGAATGAAGTTATATCAACCATGCGGTTACCATGCAGTTAAAGTAAATTTTCTGCAAGGATGACTACCTGCATTTTACAATATAAAAATTTAAGAAATTACTAAAAAAAAAATTAAAAATATTGATACTTGGCATAAATGTATTTGTTATGAAAATTAATAATTAGAAAAATCTATAAAAATATCTATTATTATATGTTTATTTTCTTGAAATAAATCTTTTCGGCTTTTTTGGTATCAATAATATATTGATTAAAGACCTTCATTAGTTTTACGGACGCACGTTTCAACCTTTTTATAGGCATTTTATTAAACACAAAACTGTGAAGCAATAAAAATAAAATGTAAATATGTATAAGGATTTAGAGGAGGAGGTGGTATTGTGTGATGAACAAAAATGAAGCATTCGTTTGTTCATTGATCAAATTTATTTGCTATCTGTATGAATATTCAATTCAAATCTCTATTTATTTATTCAGTTTATATAGTGCGAGCTATACTTAAGTAGGAGGGGATTTAAAAGGAGTTGTCGGTGAACATTAGTCTTGAATTTCAGTACATCACAATGAAAATAAAAGACGGAGCGTTTAAGGTTATTCCACATTCGTGTAGTACGGCTAAAGATCGAATCCCTGTACTTGATAGTACGACCGAAGTTGGGTTCAAGAGTAAACTAATGAGAATTCCTGGAAGTGCGAGTATTAAGGCTAAATCGTTTAATTGGAGGAATGCAACTGGATATTTCGTTAGAGCACTTACCGTAAAAGTATCTATAAAAGAGTGAGAGACATGAAACGTTACGTCGTCATTGCTCGAGTGACGTAAAAATATCGATGATGTTCCTGTCTCCGATCATTTTGAAGGCTCGTCTTTGTATACTGTCCAAGAGGTTTAAGTAGGTAGTTGGAGCACCAGCCCATATAAGGGAATAATACTCCAGCTTTGGACTTACATAACTTTTATAAATAATAGCCAGTTCAGAAGGGGAAAAGAATTTCTTGCATCTCCAGAGGAAACCTAAACAACTGGCGGCATTTTTGGCCTAGAATCGAAAACTGGTTAGTTTTTTCGATGCATGTGCCACTCATAGCGGTACGTCTAGCTTTAACGACAGAAGGCAGCATTGAGATTTCGAAGCATTAAATTGTACGCCATTTCTTAATCCCCATTGTACAATGCTGTCAGCGAAGCAATTTATGGGATTAGTAATTAGAGACAGGAGATCGTGAATGAAAATGAGAAAGAGCATTTATGTTGTGGGTTTCAGACTTGAATCCATCTAATACTACTTGTATAGAGCGATTAGAAAGAAAGTTACTATTCCAACGAAGAAAGGTTTCATCGATACCAAAAGCACGCATTTTCGATAAAAGAGCAGAATGCCAAACTTTATCAAATGCTTTGGAAATATCAAGTGCAATAATCTTACTTTCTCCAAAACGATGTAAAGATTTGTTTCACTGTTCGGTGAGATAAACCATCAAGTCACCAGTGGACCTATTGCTGCGAAAGCCGTATTGCTGGTCACTAAGAAGCATTCGATCTTCGAGATATTTCTTGAGCTCATAAGTTATCAGCGTTTCCATGACCTTGGAAAGAAGGGACGTAAGTGCAATTGGTCGGTAATAAGAGGATGAACTGGGGGAGTTATGACAGTCAGCGTAGAGTTGGCGGCAAACTGCCTAACAAATAAGTTAGCCTTCTAGAGAGAGCCGACGAAGGGAGTGTCATTGACAACGAGTATTGGGACGAGGAAGATGTTTGGAGGAAGATATTGGGACGAGGAAGATCCCCTCAGTGGATCTATTAGGTTTTTTCTTTATTTTTATTTCGTACTCAAAACGTTGGCTATTATGCCGTCGTTTACCTCTACAGGGTGAGTCATGAGCAATGCGACAAAATGCTAGGGCGTGTAGGTTGCGTTGAGACAAGAAAAAAATCGTATGGGAGGGGGGGTCTATTCCCCTCCGTTTATCCGGGAGGGGCAATTTTCGAAAAAACTGACTTAAAATGGGAAAAAAATTATTTAAAATCAACGGCTTCATTCACAATGCTGTGCGATACGTTTTTGAAAAGCCAATAACTTTTTCTTTCATAAATAAATCTATTCTAAGAAATAGTTTTTGAAATATTAATTTTCAAAGTCAAAATTTTGAAAAAAAAAAAATTGAAAAAAAAATTTCAAATTCATTTTTTTCAAAATTTTACGTAATTAAGTGCTAATTTTAATTTCAAAATTCAATGCTGTTATTAATTTTAAGTCTAAATAAGAAAACCGGATGCAAAAATTTTATGTCGTTCTCAAGAAATTAAAAAAAAAAACAAAACCACCTTTTTCTAAGAAAAACATTTATTTTTATTGTAACGTAGCAATTTAAGAAGCATTAATCTTAGTTTTTTTAGTTTTTTTTATTCCTTTTATTTTTACTATGTTTTTTATTGGAAGTACTTTTAAAAAATTCTCGATATGATCTCCATTGTTTAGAAGGCATAGATTATATCTCCTTGTAATGGCTTCACATAAGTTTATGCTTGACAAATTTTCCTGCAATTTGACTCCAGCGACTTCAATTCGTTCCTTCAGTTGTTCCAATGATACTGTTTCCACTTCGTAAACATAATTCTTCATAAATCCCCATGCATAGAAATCTAGGGGAGTTAAATCTGGTGACCTAGGCGGCCATTCCGTGGGGCCCCTTCTTCCGATCCAACGGTCACTAAAATGATCATCCAGCCAGTTTCTCACCTGTAAGCTGTAGTGTAGAATTCAAAAACCGGGGCCCGATCACAGTGTGTCCAATAATACCAAGCCAAACATTACAACTAAAGCGGTGTTGTGATTTTTTTTGTTTTTTTTTTTTGTGGATTGGCGCTACTCCAATAATGTAAATTGTGGAAGTTAGTAACCCCATCCCTAGTAAACTGTGCTTCATCCAAGGCAAAAATATTGACAGGTCAGTTTTCAGAAGTTATCAATGAAAATAATATTAATCCAGGGTTATTCCAATACTATTTAATTTTATTACGTTCTCATAAAACTCCAATTAAAAAAAAAGTAAAAAACTAAGATTAATCTATATATATAAAAATCAATTGCTGTTCGTTAGTCTCGCTAAAACTCGAGAACGGCTGAACGGATTTATCTTATCTTGGCCTTGAATTATTTTTGGAGGTCTAGGGAAGGTTTAAAAGGTGAGAAAAATTCGAATAATTGGCGGGAAAATCCTCAATACAGCATTTTTCTATTTCCCATACAAACGTTTTCTAAATAAAATGGAGAGTCAATTTGTAATTTATTACCGCTGCATAAAGTTCAAATTCGCGTGCGCGTTGGAGGATCTAATATCGCGTTCTGAAACTCAACAAAAGTGAAAGTGAATCGCGAACGCGACAAAATTGTATAGTCTCAAAATATATAGTACATAAATAGTGGTCGGCTTCGAGAAACTCAATTTTAGCTAACTTCAGTTGTTAATCTGTCCGATTATTTTTTTAATAAGACTATATAGAAATCGAAAGATAAATCTTAAGTTTTGTCACAAATTAAATTATAAATCTTAAGTTAAATTTCTGAACGCAATCATAATATTTGACATTAGATTTGACAACCAACTAATATTTCAATCCATCCTGTCGCATTTCAGAGCACGGAAAAAAGTATTATTACGATATTATATCTATCTTTGTGGTTACGTGCGCGAGAACTTTCTTTACTTTGGTGATCCTTTGTGATAGTGACATTCCAAGTAATGTGCTCTTTTTTGTGATAGTGACACTTTACTGCTAAATGAGCGGGAAATTTTCTCACTTTGATAATTACAATTTACGATGCCGAGGAGAAGACGACCTGACTTAGGTCGTCGTAGTCAATCAAATGTGCGAAAAGCTACCTCACGTGCTAACCGCACTGATGACCAGAGACAGACAGATCAAGAAAATAGTCGTATTGCTATGTCAGAATTGCGTTCTTTAGTGAGTGACAATGTAGGAGATAGGCTTAGAATGCAACGAGTTCGTGCACATCAAACACAACAACAGCAAGCTAGACATAATGAAATTGAGCGAATCCGCAGACGCAGTGCTCCTGTGATTCTTGAACGAGCTGCATTCCACTATGATCCGGCAATTGATTATTGTGCCGACAAATCGGTAACAATTGGGGAAATGAAAACAATTTGTAAATATTGTAAGGCGTTAAAATACACTGGTAAATCTACTGGATTATGTTGTGCTGAAGGCAAAGTAAAATTGCCACAATTGGTCCCACCACCAGATCCTTTACGCTCTTTAGTTTCTGGGATTGGAAATGATTCTAAGCACTTCTTGACCAACATTCAGAAATATAACAACTGTTTCCAGATGACATAATTTGGTGCTACACATATTAGGTATACAAGACAATTTCATGCCCACTTTCAAGGTATTATATAAAAATATTTTTTTATATTATTCAAGTTTGTACTAAAATATATGTATCGGAAATAATTAATGGACAAATTTTTCAAAATTACAGATACAAGGACAAATTTATCACTTACTGGGAACTCTGTTACCACTACCTGATGCAGATCATCAATTTTTACAAATTTATTTTATGGGCAATTCAGATGCGGAAATTAATAATCGTTGTGCTCACAATCCAACAGTGAAGAGAACCATTGTCCAACAATTACAAATGTTTCTTCATCAGTATAACAATTTAGTAAACATGTTCAAAATAGCATTGGATCGGATGCCATCTGATAGCCATAATATTATTATTCGAGCTGACAAAACACCTGCCGGTGAACACACAAGGAGGTTCAATTCACCTTCCATTGATGAAGTGGCTGTTGTCATTGTGGGAGACAATTTACAATCTAGAGATATTGTGCTTCATCGTCGGAATAGTGATTTAAAACGTGTATCTGAAACACACAGGAGTTATGATGCACTACAATATCCTTTGATCTTCTGGCAGAGGGAAGATGGATACCATTTTAATATCAAAATGGTAAATCAAGTAACAGGTAAATGAATTGAACAAGATTAAATAATATTTTCAAATTCAATTCATCAAAGTAACAATTTAAACATTTATCATTTTTGATTGCAGGTGCTGAAACCAACAAAAAAGTTAGTGCTATGAATTTCTATTCATACAGACTCATGATCCGTCAAGGTGAAGCAAATCATATTTTGATGTGTCAACGACTTTTTCATCAGTTTGCAGTTGACATGTATGTAAAAATTGAGACTGAACGATTGACATACATCCGTTTGAAACAACGACGGCTACGGTCAGAGGAATGCATCCATCTCCGCGATGCTATAAATGCTGATGGCAATGTGAATAATGTAGGAAGAATGACAATTTTGCCAGCTACTTATATAGGAAGCCCACGCCACATGCATGAATATGCTCAGGATGCTATGTCATATGTTAGGCATTATGGCTGCCCAGACTTATTTGTTACATTCACATGTAACCCAAAATGGTCCGAAATCGAGAAGGAATTACTACATAGCCAAACACCAGTTGATAGACATGAATAACTGCCAGAGTTTTTAAACAAAAATTAAAATCTCTCATGAATTTCTTAATAAAGCATTGTGTGTATGGCCGAGTCCGTTGTTGGATGTACTCTGTAGAATGGCAAAAGCGTGGATTGCCACATGCGCACATTTTAGTCTGGTTAGTGGACAAAATAAGGCCAGATGAGATTGATTCCATAATTTCAGCTGAAATTCCAGATGAAATAGTTGACCCAAAATTGCATGCAGTAGTTACCAAACACATGATACATGGACCTTGCGGACATTTCAACTACAATTCGCCCTGTATGGTCGACGGTAGGTGTTTCAAGCGATACCCAAGAGACCCATTGTATCGTCGGCGATCAGTTCCGGACAGTGGGCGATCGGTAGTTGTGAAGGTAAGAGGACAAAATGTTGATGTAGACAATCGTTGGATTGTGCCATACTCGCCAATATTGTCCAAAGCTTTTGAGACTCACATCAATGTGGAATATTGTAATTCTGTGAAGTCGATAAAGTACATATATGTAAATATGTTAATAAAGGTAGTGATATGGCTGTCTTCGGTGTAACCAATTCAAATGATGAAATATCACAGTACCAGATGGGTCGCTATGTAAGTAGCAACGAAGCTATTTGGCGTATCTTTTCATTTGCGATCCATGAAAGACACCCTACAGTAGTCCATTTGGCAGTCCATTTAGAAAATGGTCAACGAGTTTATTTTAATGAATCTAACGCGGCAGACAGGGCGGCACATCCACCGTCGACAACATTAACAAGTTTCTTCACAGTCTGTCAAACTGATGATTTTGCTCGCACTTTGCTGTATGCTGACATGCCACGCTATTACACATGGAACGCATCATCGAAATCGTTTCAGCGTCGAAAACAAGGAACACCAGTTGAAGGACATCCAAATGTATTTGCTTCAGATGCTCTGGGTCGCATCTACACAGTACATCCAAATAACGATGAATGTTATTATTTGCGGTTGTTGTTGGTGAATGTTCGTGGTCCGACATCGTTTAAACAACTGAGAACAGTTAATGGACAGCTGTGTGCGACTTACCGTGAGGCATGTCAACTATTACATTTACTTGAGAACGATTCGCACTGGGATGATACGCTCAAGGATTCCGTAATATCTTCGTCGCCGCATCAAATTCGTACATTGTTTGCGATTATCATATCGACATGTTTCCCCTCGAATCCAAAAGATTTGTGGGTTAAGTATAGAGATGACATGTCTGAGGATGTTTTGCATCGTGTGCGCCGTCAAACTTTGAATCCTACACTACAAATGACTGAAGAAATTTACAATGACACATTGATCATGATAGAAGATATGTGTTTATTGATGGCAAATAAAGTATTGTCGTGTTTGAGAATGACAGCACCCAATCGTCATATGCACGATGCATTAAACCACGAGTTGCAAAGAGAACATCAGTACGACATTGAAGCATTGGCCGAAACAGTTCGTACAAATGTTCCACAATTAAATCAACAACAAAGAATTGCGTACGACACTTTGATAGAAGCTGTGAACAGTGGATCTGGTGGAATTTATTTCCTTGATGCTCCCGGAGGAACTGGAAAAACGTTTTTAATTTCATTGCTTTTGGCGAGGATCAGATCGCGAAATGATGTTGCTCTAGCGTTGGCTTCATCTGGAATAGCTGCAACTCTGCTAGAAGGCGGGCGAACTGCACATTCTGCCTTGAAATTACCACTAAACATGCAAATCACCGAAACACCAATTTGCAACATCGCCAAAAATAGCGCAATGGCCAAGATCCTACAGGTATGCAAATTGATTGTTTGGGATGAATGCACAATGGCCCATAAGAGGTCACTGGAGGTACTGGACAGAACGTTGAAAGATCTTCGTGACAACCAAAATATTTTCGGTGGGGCCTTTATTCTGTTGTCAGGTGATTTTCGTCAGACTCTTCCAGTTATTCCCCGATCAACTGTTGCTGATGAACTAAATGCATGCCTAAAATCATCAAATTTGTGGCAGTACGTAAAGACACTCCACTTAACAACTAACATGCGAGTATTTTTGCAACAAGATGAAACTGCAAATGTGTTTGCGAAGCAGTTGTTAGACATTGGAAATAATAAAGTTGCAGTGGACACCTCGACCGGATTCATCACATTACCTACAGATTTCTGTCACATCACAGACTCAAAAGTGGAGCTTATTCAGCGAGTTTTCCCAGATATAGCGCAAAAGTTCAATAACCATAATTGGCTGGGTGAACGAGCAATATTAGCAGCGAAAAATAAAGATGTCGAGGATCTTAATGCGACCATTCAGAATTTTCTTCCAGGACAGTTGGTTTCCTTCAAATCAGTCGACACCGTAATGAACCAGGATGACGTAATCAACTATCCCACTGAGTTCTTAAATTCACTGGAATTGCCTGAATTACCACCTCACAATTTGCAGTTAAAAGTAGGATGCTGCGTAACATTAATCAACCTCGACTATGCAATGGAACAAGACTGGCTGTGAAAAGACTGATGAATAACGTCATTGAGGCGACAATCATAAAAGGAAAATACAAAGGAGAGGATGTCTTGATCCCGCGGATACCGATGATTCCAACAGACTTATCATTCGATTTTAAACGCTTACAATTTCCAGTACGTCTGGCCTTTGCGATGACCATAAATAAATCGCAAGGACAGTCGTTAGAAGTTTGTGGAATCAACTTGGAGTTTCCCTGTTTCGCGCATGGACAATTATACGTCGCGTGTTCGCGCGTCGGAAAACCGTCTTCTTTGTTTATTTACGCACCACAAAACAAAACAAAAAATATAGTTTATGAGAAAGCTTTAAATTAATTAACAGACTGTATTTTAACAGTGTGTGTCTGTGAATATCAAATTTAAACCTTATAAATAGCCAGTATTTCAGGAAAACTCTCTAATCACAAGATCTCTAATCAAAAGATTAGGTCTTTTATTTATCGATGAGGCAGTACGAAGTCTGCCGGGTCAGCTAGTGCTAAATAAATAAATAAATTGCTTCGTTACAATAAAAATAAATGTTTTTCTTAGAAAAAGGTGGTTTTGGTTTTTTTTTAATTTCTTGACAACGACATAAAATTTTTGCAATTGGTTTTCTTATTTAGACTTAAAATTAATAACAGCATTGAATTTTGAAATTAAAATTAGCACTTAATTACGTAAAATTTTGAAAAAAATGAATTTGAAATTTTTTTTTCAATTTTTTTTTTAAAAATTTTGACTTTGAAAATTAATATTTCAAAAACTATTTCTTAGAATAGATTTATTTAAACACAGAGTGAAACTAAAAGTTATTAGCTTTTCAAAAACGTATCGCACAGCATTGTGAATGAAGCCGTTGATTTTAAATAATTTTTTTCCCATTTTAAGTCAGTTTTTTCGAAAATTGCCCCACCCGGCTAAACGGAAGGGAATAGACCCCCCCTCCCATACGATTTTTTTCTTTCCTCAACGCAACCTACACGCCCTAGCATTTTGTAGCATTGCTCATGACTCACCCTGTATAAGCGAGAACGCTATATCATAGAGCGAGCATACTCGTAGAAGGTATTTAACAAGTATGTTAGAAAATCGAGCGAGTTGCTCTTGGAAATAATAACACACTGGTTGGCGGTTGGGAAAAGACAACATTTATTTTAGATTTTCATTTTCCTTTTATACAAAACATAAGTGTTCAATTTTCATTCAATTTCCTAATTCCATACCCTTCGATAATTGAACCCCAATCACTTCACACCTTGTATATCGTCATATCAGTATTATTAGTCAGACGTTCAAACATATCTCAATAATATACTATACAACGAGGGCCATGCAGTAAATACTTTTGGTGGTAACATGAACCCTTAATATTTTATTTTGTTGTTTGTCACTACTTGCCTTCGGTCATTCGCTCCATAGAAGTGTATGCACTTGAAATAGTATCTCATGTAGCGATGGCAATGCACTTATTAATGGATACAAATGAATTTATTTAGGTTGATGTGGCGCCATGCATACGTTGGGAGGTTTCAATTATCGAAGATCAAGACATTAAATGATCACTAGTGCGATCCCTTCACACCACCCTCCTGGGGGAAAAAAGATGTGTCATAGTACAATAAGGGATCAGTTATGTTTTTTTTTGAATGGAATTACATTGTTTGGTTTTTACAATTTTGTCCTTTTTTTTGAAAGTTTTAATTATGGTATAAGTATTTTTATCAGAATTTTAGAAATCTCAACGTGACTTATTTTCTTTTTTTTTATTTCACCATATAAGGTCATTTTTAACAAAACAAGAACATTTTAACAAAAACCTACCTACATGTTACAAACAAAATGATTTGGAAGTTCATGGATTTTGTATAAAAGCTTCAGTCAAGCTTTACAAAATCCATGAACTTCCAAATTATTTTGTCTGTAATATATAGAACTAAATTTTAAAAAACTCAAATACTTGACAAAACAAATTATTAAACTTATAAACAAAAAAAAATAATGAAACGTAAATATCTAAAGCTTTTAAATTGAAAAGAATAACAAAAAAAAAAGAAAAAACAAATAAGTAACAAGGTATTAAAGTAAATTGAAGTAAAATAACTACATAGGTTGTTATAGTGAAAGCAATATTCAATCATAAAATGCAATCAAATTTAAATCTTTTTAAATAGGTACAACATCTCAAGTGTTTTAATGGGAATATATTATGCTATCCTCGAAGCGGTGCACCACCTCGACGGCTGAAACAACATCTTAACAAAAGCTCTATAGCAAAAGCGCACTGATCATCACGAAACAACAAGGGGCATTTTTTTTACATGCATATTTAAAAATAAAAAAAATTTTAAAAAAGAGCTCGGTAAGTGATTTTTACTTGTTTAAATTTGATTGTGAATTAATGTTGAAAATTGATAAACACATACAATCAATTACACACAATTTATATTAGTTTAGACAAAAACCGAAAGTAGGCAATAAAAAAGAATTTTTGTACTATTTGCCTAAAAGTAGGCTACAAATACGGCGTCCCGAATTTTTTTTTCGGGACATTATCCCAGTTTACTGGGACGCCAGGCAGGCGCCTTAAATGTTTCTATATGCTCATGCAAAAATATGCGTGGGACATAAGTCCCGAAAAAAAATTCGGGACTTATGTCCCTGCGCCTACAAATACTTACCTACCCTATATGATTTGTTTTGACTTTAAAGATACTCATAAAAAGTGCAATAAAAGCAAATTAAAAATATTGTCTGAAAGTAGGCAACGATTCATAAGGAAATAAACAATTGCAACCGTTAAAAATTTTAAAAAAGTTTATTTTAAGTATTGCTGATAAAACGAAATACCTACCTCTTTTTTTAATATTAATTCACCTAACTTAATTTTAAAATTATACTTATAAATGTTAGGAGCCAGGTCTCCACGGGGGGAATGCTTTGATGCACTGGTAGAGGCTGTAGCACGCTTGTCGTTGCACGGCTCAGCTCGTCGCGTGGGGTGGTTCTTGCCAACTCCCAGTACACCTCCTGTTCGACTAAACATTATTTGTAATCGTTCCTAAGGTAACTATTGGATATAAATAACACAAACCTGGGAACTCTGGCGATATCTAAGAGGAACAAGAAATTGGTGCTTCGAATTAAGTTAAAAAAAAAATATAAGAAAGAATCTAATCTAACTAACCTAAGAAAATAATAAAAAAAACCTTCACCAAAAAAAATAATAATAGAAAAATTAAGAAAACTAACATGATAATAAAAAAAAAATAAATAAAAAAAATAAAAGAGAACTAAACCTTAATCTAAAACTAATTCAAAAATATGTAAACTTTTATCTAAAGCACCTCCTTCTTACCCACTCAAATACCGCCACACCAAATCCCAAACGTTCGTCTGATGTTATTGACGAAGGTCTGGCCAACCCGCCCAAGTACCGTGAAGATACTTCCTTCGCTATTTCATTGGCCGAATGCAGCGGAAATAGCCCCTGTAATGACCCAACCAGTCACGAATTAGTCCGTAAAGAGAGTTAGTCAGTCATGTCCGAGAAACCAAACTTTCATTTGGACGGCTTTACCAAGCCTTCACACACCCTAGCTAAAAAAAATTTAGTACTCCATTTTTCTTTTCTCTAATAATATTTCAAAATTACAACTTTATTATTCCAATTCATATGTATAATTCAACAAAACTCAATCGAGTTCTCCCAATCGTTTCTTTTCTTATGTGATAATCAAAAATTCAAAAATAAAAAAAATGTATGTATAACAACTATAGGTTTAAATACAAGTTCACAATTGAACTGATCTTAATGGCTTTTTATAGGATCTTCTATCCATAAACACAAGATATTTTGTTACTCACGGTTTTCCTGGTCCCTCGTCGTTCTGCCGGCGCGGCAGTACGTTGAGTAACAGGGGTAGCACCTTCGCCACCACTTTCTTTTTTTTTTTCTTTCGCTTGACTATTTTAAGACAAGCCTTCAAAATCACTTTTCCTTGTTGTTTGTCACTTGCCTTCGGTCATTCGCTCCATAGAAGTGTATGCACTTGAAATAGTATCTCATGTAGCGATCGCAATGCACTTATTAATGGAAACAAATGAATTTATTTAGGTTGATGTGGCGCCATGCATACGTTGGGAGGTTTCAATTATCGAAGATCAAGACATTAAATGATCACTAGTGCGATCCCTTCACACCACCCTCCTGGGGGAAAAAAGATGAAATCTCGTAATGCGAGGTTTCCTTTTTTTTGTGTCATAGTACAATAAGGGATCAGTTATATTTTTTTTTGAATGGAATTACATTGTTTGGTTTTTACAATTTTGTCCTTTTTTTTTGAAAATTTTAATTATGGTATAAGTATTTTTATCAGAATTTTAGAAATCTCAACGTGACTTATTTTCTTTTTTTTTATTTCACCATATAAGGTCATTTTTAACAAAACAAGAACATTTTAACAAAAACCTACCTACATGTTACAAACAAAATGATTTGGAAGTTCATGGATTTTGTATAAAAGCTTCAGTCAAGCTTTACAAAATCAATGAACTTCCAAATTATTTTGTCTGTAATATATAGAACTAAATTTTAAAAAACTCAAATACTTGACAAAACAAATGATTAAACTTATAAACAAAAAAAAAATAATGAAACGTAAATATCTAAAGCTTTTAAATTGAAAAGAATAACAAAAAAAAGAAAAAACAAATAAGTAACAAGGTATTAAAGTAAATTAAAGTAAAATAACTACATAGGTTGTTATAGTGAAAGCAATATTCAATCATAAAATGCAATCAAATTTAAATCTTTTTAAATAGGTACAACATCTCAAGTGTTTTAATGGGAATATATTATGCTATCCTCGAAGCGGTGCACCACCTCGACGGCTGAAACAACATCTTAACAAAAGCTCTATAGCAAAAGCGCACTGATCATCACGAAACAACAAGGGGCATTTTTTTTACATGCATATTTAAAAATAAAAAAAAATTAAAAAAAGAGCTCGGTAAGTGATTTTTACTTGTTTAAATTTGATTGTGAATTAATGTTGAAAATTGGTAAACACATACAATCAATTACACACAATTTATATTAGTTTAGACAAAAACCGAAAGTAGGCAATAAAAAAGAATTTTTGTACTATTTGCCTAAAAGTAGGCTACAAATACGGCGCAGGGGCATAAGTCCCGAATTTTTTTTTCGGGACATTATCCCAGTTTACTGGGACGCCAGGCAGGCGCCTTAAATGTTTCTATATGCTCATGCAAAAATATGCGTGGGACATAAGTCCCGAAAAAAAAATTCGGGACTTATGTCCCTGCGCCTACAAATACTTACCTACCCTATATGATTTGTTTTGACTTTAAAGATACTCATAAAAAGTGCAATAAAAGCAAATTAAAAATATTGTCTGAAAGTAGGCAACGATTCATAAGGAAATAAACAATTGCAACCGTTAAAAATTTAAAAAAAGTTTATTTTAAGTATTGCTGATAAAACGAAATACCTACCTCTTTTTTTAATATTAATTCACCTGACTTAATTTTAAAATTATACTTATAAATGTTAGGAGCCAGGTCTCCACGGGGGGAATGCTTTGATGCACTGGTAGAGGCTGTAGCACGCTTGTCGTTGCACGGCTCAGCTCGTCGCGTGGGGTGGTTCTTGCCAACTCCCAGTACACCTCCTGCTCGACTAAACATTACTTGTAATCGTGCCTAAGGTAACTATTGGATATAAATAACACAAACCTGGGAACTCTGGCGATATCTAAGAGGAACAAGAAATTGGTGCTTCGAATTAAGTTAAAAAAAAAATATAAGAAAGAATCTAATCTAACTAACCTAAGAAAATAATAAAAAAAACCTTCACCAAAAAAAATAGTAATAGAAAAATTAAGAAAACTAACATGATAATAAAAAAAAATAAATAAAAAAAATAAAAGAGAACTAAACCTTAATCTAAAACTAATTCAAAAATATGTAAACTTTTATCTAAAGTACCTCCTTCTTACCCACTCAAATACCGCCACACCAAATCCCAAACGTTCGTCTGATGTTATTGACGAAGGTCTGGCCAACCCGCCCAAGTACCGTGAAGATACTTCCTTCGCTATTTCATTGGCCGAATGCAGCGGAAATAGCCCCTGTAATGACCCAACCAGTCACGAATTAGTCCGTAAAGAGAGTTAGTCAGTCATGTCCGAGAAACCAAACTTTCATTTGGACGGCTTTACCAAGCCTTCACACACCCTAGCTAAAAAAATTTAGTACTCCATTTTTCTTTTCTCTAATAATATTTCAAAATTACAACTTTATTATTCCAATTCATATGTATAATTCAACAAAACTCAATCGAGTTCTCCCAATCGTTTCTTTTCTTATGTGATAATCAAAAATTCAAAAATAAAAAAAATTTATGTATAACAACTAATAAGTTTAAATACAAGTTCACAATTGAACTGATCTTAATGGCTTTTTATAGGATCTTCTATCCATAAACACAAGATATTTTGTTACTCACGGTTTTCCTGGTCCCTCGTCGTTCTGCCGGCAGCACGTTGAGTAACAGGGGTAGCACCTTCGCCACCACTTTCTTTTTTTTTTTCGCTTGACTATTTTAAGACAAGCCTTCAAAATCACTTTTCCTTATTCACTTATAATTTAAACCAAATTCAAAAATAAAATAAAATTATTGAGTTAAAAGGAAAATAACAAAAAAAAAAAAATTTGGGAAACCGGATTGTTACAATTCAATAAAAAAAATAATCTATTATATCTAATTTTTACGATCAAAAAAATTAAAGTTCTTTCTTTTCTTAAATTTGTTCACTTTTCTTACAATTTCTTCACTTCTGCTTATCTTCAATTTTTCCTTTCTTCACTTTCTTTCCCGAACACCCTTTCTCCTTTCTTCAAATCCCTTTCTTCTCTTCAAGAGATATCTATATATATCTATTTATAGATATATAGTACCCTCTAAGATTACGGTCTTTGTGCCTTCGAAGTCTTTTCCTTTATATATTCGACAAAAGGAATTCTTCGACTGATGTGAATGCCCTTGATGAAAGTCAAGACTGATGAGCCCAAAGGAAACAAAGAAAAAAATCCGCAGAGGCTCAGGCTTCTGTTACTTATCTTCCTGATTTTCTTTGGAAAATTTGACCTGAACCTAATAAAAACCAGAAAAATCACAGTCAGACAAAACCTTTAGAGTTTCCATCTTATGGTCACATACCTCTGCTGTTAATTTATATATATTTATATCCCCAAAGTTGCTAGAGCTTTTCCTCCAGACAATTCCAATTTAGCGGCACCAAATCAATATATATGTATGTACATATATATAATATATACCTACAGAAATATACTTCTATTAAATTTTGTATTATCTTTTCTTTTTACCGCATATTTTTAATTTACCTGATATATTTGTTTAATATCATTCAATTATATATTCGACCAAAACTTCTTCTTTAACTAACTTTTCACCACTTTGACTCTATAATAAAATTTAAATTAAAAAAAAATTGGTCTCTAATGGCTGTTAACACTTCCTATCTGTTCAACTAACAAACGTAAGAATGACCATAAAATCCCTTAGGCTAGTTCCTAGCCCTCCTCCTTTTAACTAAGTAAATAGTTACCACTATCTCTGAGTGAGATCACTATTTTTTCCACCCACAATTATTTTCCATCCCTATCATAGACAATCAACCCCCCTCATCCAAGTCCAAGAACCAGTACTCACACATACATACCACTAATGTAGTCTTATTTCCCTCTCTCAGTCTTTTCTTCTTCTATTTAGCTAATATCAATTAATTCCTAAAACTAATCCCATTCTTTATCTTAAATTACTAATCTAATCTTTCACAAATAAATCTAATAGTTTGAATCAACTATCGATTACCATAAATTTCCTCTCTTACTGTACTAGAGATACTTAGCCTAAACTTAAACCATAATAAAATTCATTAAAATTCATCCGGTTGATGAACAATCGTGTCTAGTACATTCCTGCGCATGAGCTAGTTGTAGTTTTTCTGCCCCCTTTCCCTTGGGAGAAAGAAAGACAAAGCTACTACTGCATGTGCAGAACGAAACAATTGAATTGTCAAAACAAAATCATAACAAACATGGACGAGTAAGGAATAGCAGAAATTATTTTGGTGAGTATTATTAATAAAAATTGAATATTTTAAAGTATTAAAATTAATCTTTTTACTATTCCTATTTCTTTTTCAGGTGTTGCTACCTATTTTTGTCTATAATTGTGGTAAGTAGAGTTTGTGCAAAGTGTTGAATTTGTGTTGCAAAGATTTGAATGCAAAAGCAATCGAATCCTGGCAATACAAATTCGTATCTTTGGATTGTAATTATTATATTTGTGATATTAATCTATTAATTATGTATTTTCTTTTCAGAATTACCTTCAGGATGGTCCATCTTCCATCCTACAGGTGTCCGGCCAGTGGGGATGGCTTAGGCCATTCCACTCAACAACACAGCTCCCATCGTTGGAACAAGGTGTCGTCGGCGGTGCGCTGCCGGCTAGGTATGTATGTATCTAGATAGATACATTCATATGGCCACGCAACAGGCTCGATGGAAGTGACTGAGTGGTCGTGAGGCCACTTACATCGTAAAAAAAAGTGGTCATAATGGGTTAGTATCTTTATATTTAAATGGTCTCGTAGTGTGGCTGAGCCCATTACCTGACATCTCATGCTCTAGTATTTCATTTGTTGAGCAGTTCTATCATCACTAACCACAATATTATTATTAGTTTAATTATTATTTTCTTCTTTTCTTTCAGAAAATGCCTATACTCTTTGGTAGAAACTGTGGGAAACGGCAAAAAAAAAAAAGAAAAAAAAAATATAGTATCTAATAAATAGTAATATACCTATAATCACAATAAAGTCATAATAAAAATCCCTATAAAAAAAATAAAGTAATAATAATATACCTACATACCTATGATATCGAACCTACCTATGATAATAATAACTTTACAATAATATAGCTAACTTAATAATACCTTAATAATAGAATATTTATAATAATAATACGATAATAATAACATAACATATATGTATATATATAAAAAAATAATTTAATGATAGTATACTTAAAATAATAATAACACCAACATAATATATATATATAATAATATACCTTTAATAATAATTACAATAAAAATATCCAAATAAATACGTAGCACAATAATAACACAACAATAATAATACCTACTTATAATAATAAGAATATAATAACAACTAATATAATAATAATAATATAATAATAATACTAATAATATTCATAATAAAAACAACCTAATCGCCCGGACTATATCTAATCTAAAATCAAATAAAAATTAATTCTTGTGAGAAGTGACAACGGGATTGCAGAAGATTTCCCAATCACTCACTCCACGTGGAGTGTAAATTAGTCAAAAAAAGAAGAAAAAAAAATTCAACTAACTAGGTGACCGCTAAACCATCATACGATGAGGTCAAACGGCCTCATCTATGTACAGCAAGGACCGGTGAAACTGCTGGAAAAGAGGAGGAGCCAACACCCAAGCTAGAGAAAGCGAAAGGAAAATACTCACCTGCACTGTACCTACCCTGAAAGAAAAGAAAAAAAGAATACTCACCGTATACCTACACCTAACCTGAAAGAAATAAAAAAAAAAACAAAAAAATAAGTGAAAAGAAAAGAAAAATCAAAAAAAATAAAATATACTTACCTGGAACTGTGGAAAAAAACGATCTACAACAACTTACTTACCTGGTCAGCTCTTTGTATATGAAAACTATAGTACTATCATGGTGGAAGTCGAATGGGGCGACATCTAATTTACCTATGCAACCCTTACTCTTTTTTTTTTGCGGAGAGCTTATGGAGGTTTTAAATGATATTTATTGATATTTTTTGGATGCAATAATCCAAAAAATAGTCTACTCTTGCCCCTACCACCAATTTTCGACGCTTAAAGACTCCACAAATCGAATTTTACACCTCACATTTTGCAGCGCCACCACCAGGACCTCTGCAACCCTAAAAAAAACTCGCCATGATAGTACTATAGTTTTCATATACAAAGGTCAGCTAGCTGAAGAAACATCATACCTACCTGGACTAACCTAAACAAAAGAAAATAATTAATCTAATTACGATACCCCCATTTCTCCAAAACAAAACATAATGTATAATTGCAGATTTATTTTGACCCTCCAACGCGGTGCACCTCCTTGGCTGTGGGATTGACGGAGTAAGTTCCTTATTGTATGTGTGTGATTGTCCATCACGAAGTTTATTAAATTTGTTTTTTTTTTTTGGTTTGGATTTGAAGAGCTATGGGTAATTCTTTTTTTTTTCAAAACAAAAAAAAAAAACAATAAATAGAAAAAATGTTAATCTGCTAAACCTGAAAAAAAAGAGAAGAAAAATTTAGTTAAATAAAGAAAAAAAACTAATGAATTTTTTTTATATATATTTACTCACCTGAAAAAACACTACGAAAATTAATAGAATCCTTTATATAAGAAAACGATAATGATCTTAAGTTGAATTAGTTAGATACCTATAGTAAAATAAAAAAAAATATAATAAAATAAAAAAAAAGAAAGGATGGAAAAACAAAAGTAAACATAATTATTTAAAAACTACTAAAAAAAAGAACAATTACTATGAAATAAAACAACCAATACTTTTTACTTACTTTTTTTATGTATTAAGAATACCACATTAGGGTTACCAACTCTCCTAATTAATATTAATTTATTTATTATATTTATTTTTTTTTAATTTTTACACTTACCTTGTTTTAGTTTATGGCCATCAATAATTTTTTTTGTAAATTAAATTTTTTTTATGAAAATTTGTGAGTTCTACTTTTTTCCTTCTTTGCTATTTGGTTGGTTTATTTCTTTTTCTTTTGTTGCACATGATGGAGTTCACTCATAACGATTGAAGATTTTAACTTTAGGAGGGAAGATTGAGGTTCCTGTGGACTGTGGGTAGGCATGAGGTTAGGGGCCACTACTTAAATATGGAGGTAGTAGTGGCCATGGTGGTATTGAAGGATACAAGGGTGGGCAAGTCCTCTTAGGGTCTACAACATCTTCGACCCTCCCCCTCTATAGGAATCACACCCCTTCTGGACGATTTCGGGCTCAACATTTTTTTTTGTTGAACCCACATATTTTCACCTTTTATTATCCGGCATGAAAGAATTCGTAACAACAGTTCAGTGCTGCGGTGGCAAGAATCCCCCCCCCCCCCCGACGAGCTAGGTTGTGCATATGCAAGCATGCCAGCTACCGTAGCCTGGACGCCCTCTCCTCCTGCTGCCTGGACCAGCCTCATGCACCTGTAGGCATGGGGTTGTATAGGTGGAATAGAGAGGAGAGGTTAAGGGTTCTCAGACTGAATAGATGATCGTGACGAATCTTCATCTCTTCGTGGTTTCAGTTTGGGAACCCTTGCCGACAACACCCGCGGTTCGTTACAAAACCTACTTTTTCTTACTTGTCTATGAAGAAAATGTATCACAGGTAATAATCATTGTTTATTTACTAGCTAGAAAAATCAGCTTACTAACTAAATATCACAGATTAAAAAAAAATAAACTAAGCTAAAAATTTATCACAGATTAATGCAGGTAGATTTACTTAATTACTAAAATCACAACTAGTCGCCGAAATAAGCTGACTAGGAGTGATAACGGTACTTTGACTCAAGGAAAATTTCACAGAATCTAAAAATAATTAAACTAAAAAAATTTCGCAGATTATGAAAAGCTAAGCTAACCAAATAAACTAAAGAAAAATATCACAGATTATGAAAAGCTAAGCTAACTAAATAAACTAAAGAAAAATTATCACAGATTATGAAAAGCTAATATAAAATGACCTATATAAATAAATAACTACCAACAAATTATAACGATGTAATAAATCACTAGGGAAAATTAACTACAAAAAAAAAACTGAAGCACTTTACCTAACTCTAATGTTATCACAGTGAGCAACATCATCTGAGTGCGTCAATTTTTTTTTTTTTTTTTTATCATCAAACATGTAGGTCTTTAGCATGATACCTAAACTCCTACTTTATCACCTTTTAAATTTTCTTCTTCATAAAGGGAATTTCCTACCGGTTTTAGGATTATAGATTTTATGAATTTCGGACCGAGTTTCGCATTATAATTTTCAATCGCGTTGCTTTGCTTAAAAATTCGTCTGTAGACTATTTGGCCAGTTTTATACTGGATTTCTCGACTTCGTGTATTATATACTTTGGTGGCTTTTTGGTGTGCTAATTTCAGATTTTCAAAAATGTTCGTTCTAATTAACGCTAGTCGGTCGTCTATGTTCAAAATTTCGATCTTTGATTCTTTTACTGCTCCTAACCTTCGGAGTAGTTCATATGTTTTGCCGTTCTGAACCATTGGTGTTCCAAATATCGCGTAGTACGGTTCAACATCAATAGCATCATGTACAACGCTTCGCAACGAGAACGCCACATTGCTAACGTGTTGATCCCAATGTTTTTGGTCACTACCGAGGTAGGAACGAATTTTTGACAAAACGGATTGGTTTACTCTTTCCGACGCGTTAGCTTGTGGGGAATATATTGCAGTTCGTATATGTTTGACACCGTACCTTTTTAAGAAGCTAGAAAACAATTCTGAAACGAATTGTTTTCCGTTGTCAGAATGAACAAACTCAGGAACACCAAAAACATATAAAACACTTTCTTCTAGGAATTTAACTACCTCAGATGATGTTGCTTTTCGTATAGCCTTTAGAAAGACATATTTGCTAAAGTGGTCTAGAACGATAAATATGTGAGTGTTTCCGTTTCTTGTCCTTGGATAAGGGCCCAAAAAGTCTATAAATAACCGTTGAAAAGGTCGTTCAGTCAGTCTTTGTTGTCCCATCGGCGGTCGAGTGGTGATATTAACTGACTTACTGCATTTGCAAATGTCACATGATCTCACCCAGTTCTGAACATCGGTAGCCATTCCAGGCCAGAAATATTTTTGCCTCAATTTCGATAATGTTTTATTAATGCCACCGTGTCCAGACGCTGGTGAATCATGTGCAGTTTTCAAAAGACCCTCGCACAACTCTTTCGGAACCCAAAGTTTCCACGCTCGGTCGTCTTGTATTGCGTCACCCGTTCTTATGTCCGTTCTTTTATATACAAATCCGTCCGATATACAAATGTCTCGTAATTTGTCCTTGTCTTGTTCTATTATTTTCTTCAGTTCAACATATTCTTCTGACGAAAAATATGGTGAACTAAAGTCAACCTCGGGTTCTAAGTCTTCGGTTGTGATCTCCTCCATATGAACTCGTGAGAGAGTATCAGGAACTACATTTTGGACGCCCTTTCTATGTTCGATCACGAAGTCGAAGCCTTGGAGTTTAAAACTCCATCTAGCTAACCGTCCAGTTAGATCTTTTTGAGTCATCAACCACTTCAGACTTGCGTGATCGGTAATTATAGTAAAGGGTAAACCTCCACGTAGGCCCTGAACTTCTTCACCGATAGGACGGCCGCATAGCACTCAAGTTCCGTAACACTGTAATTCCTTAGAGCAGAATTCAGCTTCTGGGACATGAATGCTATAGGTCGTTCATTTTTCTCCTCATCCATTTGGAAGATCACACTCCCTACCCCTGAGGTTGAAGCGTCGCAGTGTATATAAAAATGTTTTGAAAAGTCGGGATTTGTTAGTATGGGAGCGGTAACTAAACTCGTTTTGAGAAGTTGAAATGCTGTAATTGCTTCGTCGGTCATTTCAAAAGTCTGTCCTTTTTTCAAACAGTCAGTCATTGGAGCTGCTATGGTCGCGTAGTTTGGTATGAAACGCCTATACCATCCAGTGATACCTAGAAACCTACGGAGTTGCTTGGGGGTTTTCGGTATCGGAAAGTCCTCGACCGCCGATACTTTGTCCTTGTCAGTCCGTATACATCCGTCACCAACCACATATCCCAGATACTTTATCTCCTTGAAACAAAATTTGCTTTTTTCTACATTTATTGTTAAGCCCGCTTGGCGTAAAGCTATTGCAACTTCCTCCAGTACCTTCATGTGCGTTTTGAAGTCTGGAGAACAAATCAAGAGGTCATCGGGATAGACAAAGACATTTTGTCGAAGACTACCAGGGATGACTTTGTCCATTAGCTTAGACATTCTCTGAGCGGCGTTACACAACCCAAACGGCACAACCGTGAATTGGTATAACGGTCGCCCAGGGACTGTAAAAGCTGTCTTCTCTCTTGACTTGCTCTCCAGAGGAATTTGCCAAAAGGCATCTTTCAAGTCGATACTGGAGATAAACTTAGTATCTTGTAGTCTGCTTATGATTCCCTCTATATGTGGAAGGGGGTAAGCAAACTTTTTGGTTCTGGCATTTACTTTTCTAGAATCCAGACACAGCCTATTTTTCCCACTTTTCCTCACCAAAACAACTGGTGAACTCCAAGCACTATTACTCTCCTCTATCACTCCCATCTCCAGCATTCTGTCCAGCTCAGCATACATAAGCTTCTGTACTGCTGGAGAAATGGGATAGTGCCTCTGTTTTATGGGAATTTGTTCGTCATCCACTTCTATTACATGTTCTTCGAGATTAGTTTTACCCAACCCGAGTACGGCAAAGGAAGGGAACAGTAACTTGATGCCCTCCAGCTGCTTAGCTTGATCTGGGGAAAGATCACGAAAATTCGGCTGTTCTTTCGTCATTACTGGAGCGTTAAGCTCGCTAATGATATTAGGAGCAACATTAAAAGAGCTCCAAAAATCTACACCCAGGTACAGTGGCTGTAAAAGACTAGGAACAACCAAGATCTCCAACTCTTGTATTTTTCCACCCCATGAAACATTTGCTCTAAAACATCCTTCTATTTTCTGGTGGTTTCCATCAGCTGTTCTTATATCGTTATTCATTTTTGTAATTTTGATGTTTTTCCTACTAATAAAATCGATTGCACCTTTCCCTAAACACGTAACGGACGCTCCACTATCTAAAAGCCCTTCAAAATCTTCTCCTTCTAATTGCACTTTCGCGTATGGCCTATTGTCATTCGACATTGTCAGTATTGTCGCTTCAATTTTACTTTTAGTCTGTCTTTTAATTGCACTTTTCCCCCTTAGTTTCATAATCTTCAAATAATTCCTACTTTTCACTTTTATAAAATCTATTTCTTCACCAAAAATTCTCTTTCTAGCATCTTCATATTCCATCATTCTCTGGTGAAGACTTTTGTGAAGATTTCGTTCTTCAATTTGGTGAGTATCTTCTATATTATTAATTTCTTTTTCAGTTTTTCTTTTCAAAATTTCTTTTCTTTTAGGTTGTTCGAGTTTTCCGGGAGTGATTTTGAAGTCGGCGGTTGACTCCCGGATTTACTGCCGACTTTCGGGTTTCCCTGACACGCAGCACATCGGAAGGAAACACTACCCTGTCCACAACAAAAACATGTTAAGGTATGAAAAGAGGACGGACAATCGCCAGCAGACTTTTGTTTGTCCTTCAATTCATCTCTTTTCTTTTCTTGTCCTTTATATTTTTCTTGTTCCCTAAAACCTTTCCTTTCCGGTCTCTTAGCTTGAAAAGCTGCTAATTCAAAGTCTTCTTCTTCTTCACTTACCCTATCTCTATTTCTTAAACAATCACTCACATCTATTTCATGTGTAAAACGATTTATCTTTGAATCTCTTAATACTAAATGTTCTTCTGCTCTTTTACACTCCTCTCTCAATTCGCGAATATTGCTAATAGAGCAACCAAAAACTAATGTGCTGATTCGTTCCTTCAAATTTTTTCTAACCATAGAAACCAAATCACTTTCTGTTGGTCTGATTTGCATTTGCAAAGTCAAACCTCTAATATCAGCATAGAATTCGTCGAATGTTTCATGGGATTGTTGTTTTCGATCCATGATTGCCCTCAGGATTTCATGGTCACGCTTATTATGTTTGAATTGCCGAAGTTGTTCAGTCTTCAGATCGTGATAATTAAAAAAATCATCGCTCTGGTTCTGCTCACAGATATCCCAATACCAACGCTCAGCAGAGCC
Organism: Syrphus vitripennis; assembly: GCA_958431115.1. Lineage (NCBI taxonomy): Eukaryota > Metazoa > Arthropoda > Insecta > Diptera > Syrphidae > Syrphus > Syrphus vitripennis. The sequence continues at coordinate 72,410,395 of OY288108.1, forward strand.
TGTGACCAAATGGTGAAAATTAGCGAAGAGCTGATTGTCAGTCAGTCCACTTTTTTTCTGTAACGTCTCCACTCGAAAAATAAAACTTTCAACTGACATGCCCTTTGACGAACCGTCAAATTTAACTCCCCATTTATGAACATCAATCCTTCGATTGATATCTCTAAATGAAGAGCTTCCACCTGTCGGATGCGATGTCGATTGACTATTTATCGAGTGGATTGTCTGACTGTTGTTTCCTCTTGCTCTCGTAGTGTTTTGTATTGAATCTTGTTCATGTGTCGTGTCCCTCTGAACTGTCAAGGACTGTTCCAAACTACATAGCTTGGAATTGACCTCTTTCATGTTCTTGTCAAATAACTTGTACATTTCTGACAAGCCATCCGCAAGAACACTCATAGTTTTAGTCTGGCTTTCCTTGACAGTCAGACTTGCTACCTTCTGCATTCGTTCATATAAGTCCAGTCCTGTCAGTATGTTTACATTTGGTGTGCTAGTTGTTGTATTCGTATTAGTTCGGTTTTGGTTTAGTCTTATTTGTTCTGTTCGTAGTCGTTCTTGTTCAAGTTCATAGTTTTGTTTCGTAAGTTTTTCACGTTCTAGCTTAAGTTTTTGGTTTAGGTGTGTAATCCGGTCTTGTTCTAAACGTAATCGTTTTTGTTCTTGTTCTATTCGTAGTCGTTCCTGTTCAAATTCAAAATTTCGTAATGTCAGTTGTTCTTGTTCTAATTGTAATTTCTCGAATTCTAAATTTTGTTGGGTTAATTGTTCTATTACCGTTCTCAAAAGTTCTTGTTCGTTCCCATCTTTTTCTTCATCTTCTTCAGGACCTCCTGCGGCCTCATCTTGTCTTATTGTCGCGTTTTGTGTGTTAGTATTTTGTAAGTTGTTGTTATCGTTCGCTCCGAGTATCTCAATGTTGCGAATAATGTTCGTTATTTCATGGTATGTCTTGTCTAAGTTGTCGTTTTTTATTACGGTCGGTGGTACCGTCGAAAGTATGAGGGTCTCAGCTACTTCTCAGCTCGTCTAATGTTTCTGTCTGACGTGTGACTCTCCTTTTAACAGTACTTTTGGGAACTGTCCCTGTAGCTTTCTTCTTCCCTTCTGACATCTTCCTCAATTATCTTCTTTTCTTATTTTTTTCTGAATTGGAAACTATCAAACCTCAATCCAATAAAAAAACTAAATTCAATTGTAAATAAAAAAAAAATTATAAAAAAAAAAAAATTTAAAGATAAAGTATTCAAAAAAAAAAAAAAAAAAAAAAAAAAAAAACTTATTGTTAAAAAAAGGAAAATTATTAAAATGATAACAAAAAAAAATTATTAAAAGGAAAATTGTTGTGTAAATAATAAAGAAAAATTATAAAAAAAAATTTCAATGTAAAAAAAAAATTAAGTAAAAAGATAAATGTATAAAAAAACAATTATCAATAAATGAAATGTAATTTGTAAAAAAAATATTTGTATGTATTTGTATACGCAAACGCTAGTTGTGTGATGTTTGGCAAAGTTTTCCTATCCTTTTGCAAATTGGTGGTCGTTAGTTGTGTCCTAGAGTACTTTTGTCGGGTGACTGGTGCGTTTGAAATTCAGTGCTGCTTCAGCTTACCTCTCCCCCACAACCACTACATAGTTCCTGGCGTAAGGCCTAGTCAATGGCTGGCTGTGGGTTTAAAAATGAACTTCCACATGAACAAGGTTTTCGAACTCCGAATCTCTGCCTCACGATGAATCTGGCTGTGCCTAATTCTATGGACAGCAGAGATTCGAAATTGTACGACCTCCTGATGTTGTCCCAGATTTCCAACTTCCTCACTAAAATCTCTGACCCATGGCCTGAAGATTTGGACAGCTATTTTCAATCTGACAAGATCAAAAGTTACTAGTTCCAGGCTCGTGTATTCTAAAAAAAATAATTTTAAATTCAAACAAAACAAATCCAAGGCGATGATAAAAAAAATCATCTCCCTGGACCTGTCTTAGGTTTAAAACCGTTAGGTCTCGTTGGGCGCCATTGTTAGGAGCCAGGTCTCCACGGGGGGAATGCTTTGATGCACTGGTAGAGGCTGTAGCACGCTTGTCGTTGCACGGCTCAGCTCGTCGCGTGGGGTGGTTCTTGGATATAAATAACACAACAAACAAGAAATTGGTGCTTCGAATTAAGTTAAAAAAAAAATATAAGAAAGAATCTAATCTAACTAACCTAAGAAAATAATAAAAAAAACCTTCACCAAAAAAAATAATAATAGAAAAATTAAGAAAACTAACATGATAATAAAAAAAAATAAATAAAAAAAATAGAAGAGAACTAAACCTTAATCTAAAACTAATTCAAAAATATGTAAACTTTTATCTAAAGCACCTCCTTCTTACCCACTCAAATACCGCCACACCAAATCCCAAACGTTCGTCTGATGTTATTGACGAAGGTCTGGCCAACCCGCCCAAGTACCGTGAAGATACTTCCTTCGCTATTTCATTGGCCGAATGCAGCGGAAATAGCCCCTGTAATGACCCAACCAGTCACGAATTAGTCCGTAAAGAGAGTTAGTCAGTCATGTCCGAGAAACCAAACTTTCATTTGGACGGCTTTACCAAGCCTTCACACACCCTAGCTAAAAAAATTTAGTACTCCATTTTTCTTTTCTCTAATAATATTTCAAAATTACAACTTTATTATTCCAATTCATATGTATAATTCAACAAAACTCAATCGAGTTCTCCCAATCGTTTCTTTTCTTATGTGATAATCAAAAATTCAAAAATAAAAAAAATTTATGTATAACAACTAATAGGTTTAAATACAAGTTCACAATTGAACTGATCTTAATGGCTTTTTATAGGATCTTCTATCTATAAACACAAGATATTTTGTTACTCACGGTTTTCCTGGTCCCTCGTCGTTCTGCCGACAGCACGTTGAGTAACAGGGGTAGCACCTTCGCCACCACTTTCTTTTTTTTTTTCGCTTGACTATTTTAAGACAAGCCTTCAAAATCACTTTTCCTTATTCACTTATAATTTAAACCAAATTCAAAAATAAAATAAAATTATTGAGTTAAAAGGAAAATAACCAAAAAAAAAATTTGGGAAACCGGATTGTTACAATTCAATAAAAAAAATAATCTATATATCTAATTTTTACGATCAAAAAAATTAAAGTTCTTTCTTTTCTTAAATTTGTTCACTTTTCTTACAATTTCTTCACTTCTGCTTATCGTCAATTTTTCCTTTCTTCACTTTCTTTCCCGAACACCCTTTCTCCTTTCTTCAAATCCCTTTCTTTTCTTCAAGAGATATCTATATACATATATCTATTTATAGATATATAGTACCCTCTAAGATTACGGTCTTTGTGCCTTCGAAGTCTTTTCCTTTATATATTCGACAAAAGGAATTCTTCGACTGATGTGAATGCCCTTGATGAAAGTCAAGACTGATGAGCCCAAAGGAAACAAAGAAAAAAATCCGCAGAGGCTCAGGCTTCTGTTACTGACCTGAACCTAATAAAAACCAGAAAAATCACAGTCAGACAAAACCTTTAGAGTTTCCATCTTATGGTCACATACCTCTGCTGTTAATTTATATATATTTATATCCCCAAAGTTGCTAGAGCTTTTCCTCCAGACAATTCCAATTTAGCGGCACCAAATCAATATATATGTATGTACATACATATATATAATATATACCTACAGAAATATACTTCTATTAAATTTTGTATTATCTTTTCTTTTTACCGCATATTTTTAATTTACCTGATATATTTGTTTAATATCATTCAATTATATATTCGACCAAAACTTCTTCTTTAACTAACTTTTCACCACTTTGACTCTATAATAAAATTTAAATTAAAAAAAAATTGGTCTCTAATGGCTGTTAACACTTCCTATCTGTTCAACTAACAAACGTAAGAATGACCATAAAATCCCTTAGGCTAGTTCCTAGCCCTCCTCCTTTTAACTAAGTAAATAGTTACCACTATCTCTGAGTGAGATCACTATTTTTTCCACCCACAATTATTTTCCATCCCTATCATAGACAATCAACCCCCCTCATCCAAGTCCAAGAACCAGTACTCACACATACATACCACTAATGTAGTCTTATTTCCCTCTCTCAGTCTTTTCTTCTTCTATTTAGCTAATATCAATTAATTCCTAAAACTAATCCCATTCTTTATCTTAAATTACTAATCTAATCTTTCACAAATAAATCTAATAGTTTGAATCAACTATCGATTACCATAAATTTCCTCTCTTACTGTACTAGAGATACTTAGCCTAAACTTAAACCATAATAAAATTCATTAAAATTCATCCGGTTGATGAACAATCGTGTCTAGTACATTCCTGCGCATGAGCTAGTTGTAGTTTTTCTGCCCCCTTTCCCTTGGGAGAAAGAAAGACAAAGCTACTACTGCATGTGCAGAACGAAACAATTGAATTGTCAAAACAAAATCATAACAAACATGGACGAGTAAGGAATAGCAGAAATTATTTTGGTGAGTATTATTAATAAAAATTGAATATTTTAAAGTATTAAAATTAATCTTTTTACTATTCCTATTTCTTTTTCAGGTGTTGCTACCTATTTTTGTCTATAATTGTGGTAAGTAGAGTTTGTGCAAAGTGTTGAATTTGTGTTGCAAAGATTTGAATGCAAAAGCAATCGAATCCTGGCAATACAAATTCGTATCTTTGGATTGTAATTATTATATTTGTGATATTAATCTATTAATTATGTATTTTCTTTTCAGAATTACCTTCAGGATGGTCCATCTTCCATCCTACAGGTGTCCGGCCAGTGGGGATGGCTTAGGCCATTCCACTCAACAACACAGCTCCCATCGTTGGAACAAGGTGTCGTCGGCGGTGCGCTGCCGCGCGACCGGCTAGGTATGTATGTATGTATCTAGATAGATACATTCATATGGCCACGCAACATATAATAAAATAAAATAAAGTAAAGCAAAAAGGCAATAGCGAAGATAAATGAAAAAAACTTATAACGCATACAAAAAAAAAAAAAAAATCATTTATATTCATAATATTATAAGATACTGTAATATTCTGCTATGGGTTCGTAATAAAAACGTATTTCCTTTATTCTTTAACTTCTTATTACATCTATATATATAAAAGAAAGTCGTGTTAGTTACACTATTTATAACTCAAGAACGGCTTTATCGATATGGCTGAAAATTGGTGAGGAGGTAGCTTAGAGTCAGGAGACGGACATAGGACACTATTTATTCCGTTCGACAGCGTTCCCGTGTGACTTGACATAAAACAACCGACGTGGTATAACAAAAAAGAATCAGACTCGGAATAACAAAACGCAAATGACAGTTATGTAATGGACGTATGGATAACAATTTGATTTTTGTAAGAAATCAATATTAAAACTATTTCTATTAATGTTGAAAATTTGAGTTTTGAAATATGTATTTAGGTGAATTGAAGTGAAATGAAGTTTAATTACTAATGCCGCGACAGAGACGATCGAATCTTTCCCGACAAAGCCGTAAGGCAAGAAGGATACGAAACACTGCAACGCCGCCGCGTTAGAATGGCTCGACTTCGTGCTTCTCAATCACAAGACCGAAGTGAGGCAGCCCGTGAAACGGCTCGGTTGACAATGCAAAATCATCGAGCGAACAACAGAGGTCAACTTCGCGGCATTAGTAATTAAACTTCATTTCACTTCAATTCACCTAAATACATATTTCAAAACTCAAATTTTCAACATTAATAGAAATAGTTTTAATATTGATTTCTTACAAAAATCAAATTGTTATCCATACGTCCATTACATAACTGTCATTTGCGTTTTGTTATTCCGAGTCTGATTCTTTTTTGTTATACCACGTCTGATGTTTTATGTCAAGTCACACGGGAACGCTGTCGAACGGAATAAATAGTGTCCTATGTCCGTCTCCTGGCTCTAAGCTACCTCCTCACCAATTTTCAGCCATATCGGTAAAGCCGCTCTTGAGTTATAAATAGTGTAACTAACACGACTTTCTTTTATATATATACATAGATTTGCGACGCAGAACAAGAGATTTATCAAGTGCTGATTTGAATCGAGCAGCGTTTTGATACGATTGCAGCAATGATTACAGCTTGCATCCAAGCGTTTGCATTGGGCAAATGGACATTGTTTGCAAGTATTGTGGTGCATTAAAGTTTTCCGGAGAAACGCCAGAATTATGCTGCCTTAGTGGTAAAGTTAAATTGCTATTTTTGACTTCGCCACCTGAGCCATTGTATTCATTGCTTTGTGGCGAAACACCAGAATCACGCCATTTTCTTTGAAACACTTAAAAATACAATGGTTGTTTCCAAGTGACGTCATTTGGGCAGATTTTATCGAAGAGCGAGGATTTAATCCGGTATTTAAGGTATTTATTAATACGCTTTTATAAGCCTGGGTTGTATGTATGTAATGGAATCTTTGAGCATGATTTTCACCAATTTACAGAAATAATATAATTGCTAATTCTGAACTCTACTCTCACACCGAAAAAAGTGTATATAACTCAGTTAATACTGACTGGTTTTTATTTTGTAGATACAAGGACAGATTCATCATCGAATTGGATCATTACTACCACTCGAAGATAAGAATAAAGATGTAGACAACCTGAACTATTTTTTTTTTTATTTATTTATTTATTTAATAAGTAGCAATAACAGAGTTTCTTTTTACATTTGGTAGTTACAAGTTAGAGATTTAGGATAAATATTTTCCTTTTCAACTATAATTTAAACAAACATATAATGACAATAAGTTGTATAATGAAATTGATATTAATAATTCAAGGGAAAGCTACGAACAAAAACCCTTACCTGAACTATATAATTCAAAATAAGATCATTGGAACAATGCCACCACCAACTATAGACATGAATTTTTTAACTCCTTGGATGTGCCTACTGGCTTACCACTACACAATTTACGCCTTAAGGTTGGCTTCGTAGTAATCATGCTTCCATAAACCAACCAAAACTGTGCAACGGTACGCGTTTGGTAGTTAGAAAATTGATGAACAATGTAATTTACGCGACGATACTGAAAGGAAAATTCAAAGGTGAGGATGTTCTCATTCCGAGGACTTCAATTTCCGATCCGTCTTGCATTTGCCATGACCATCAACAAATTCAAGGCCAATCCTTAAAAGTTTGTGCTTTGAATCTAGAACATCCATGTTTTTCCATGGTCAATTATATGTGGCATGATGTTCACGGGTCGGAAAACTATCTGCGTTGTTTGTTTTTGCGCCTGATAATAAAACAAAAAATGGCGTGTATCACAAGTGAAAAGCAACATATGTACTAAAGTGCAGAAACAATAATAAATGATTAATGTACTTTATTTTTTTTTTTCTAATAAAAAAATTAACTTAATAAATTCGAAAATCTGCTTATTTTTTGCCTTTGAGGTTTAACAGAGTTCGCCGGGTCAGCTAGTTTAAAATAAAATACACTTTACTTCAATTGAAATCCTTTTATTAATCACTGACACAACAGTATGCAACACTTTCCACGAACTTTATTCTTTCACCTTCAAAAATAAACTGTGTCCAATCGGTAGCGCCATCAAGCTTATATAGGAAAATATGTATCTGGTTCTGGTGTAATCTCGAAAGCAATAGAAATCTCTAGAACCTGTATCTCGATCTTTCTATTCTGACAGATAGATGGAATAATTCCCCTTCGGGCTTCGACATTTACCAATGTTCGAAAAAGCTCATTCAAAGCTCATAGCAGGTTGTTTTAAATGGCGAAGGTACTAGATGGCGCTGTCATCGCATTCGAGAATCGATATAGTTCGATTGATCGTCCCGAACAACTTCATCACCTCTTTCACCGTTATATCGATGTAAGCGGTCAGCGTGAACTACTTTTAGTTCACTCTTACGCCTCTTTGTATACGGTAAACCACGTCATTGATTCTTTTCACCACAATATATGGGCCCTCCCAGTTTTGTTGGAGTTTTGGTGTTAGCCCCTTTTGTCGAAAAGGATTGTAAAACCACACAAGGTCTCCTTCTTTAAATCTCATTGCTGTCGCTCTTGCGTCGTATCTTGTTTTCATCCGATCACTAGACAATTTTATATTTGTCCTTGTTTGTTGATGAATGTCAATAAGCCTTTTCTTAAGGTCATCCACATATTCCTCTGTTCCCTGTTACTCATTTGGATGACAACCAAATTTCACTTTACTTGGCAGCCGTATAATTGATCCGGACAGGATTTCCGACGGTGTTTTTTCTGTCGAGCTATGGGTTGCACTTCGATATGCCATAAGGAACAATAGGATATGTCGGTCCCAGTCTCGTTGGTAGTCGCCGACAACCTTAGACAGATGTTCTTTAAGGATTCTGTTGAATCGTTAAACCATCCCATCAGATTGTGGAGGGAGCCGTGTAGTTGTTCTTGTCTTTTTAATGCCAAGGAGCGAATGTCAGAATGAAGCCCCATGGGAACACCGAACCTGCTCACCCAATTGAAGACAATTTGATCCACTACAAGGATGTATCGGTTTCCGTTGCTAGTTTGAGGAGAAGGACCCGCGCGCGACATCTATTGCAATTCTCTTAAAAGGTGTGCCCACATAATACTGCTTCATTTTACTTTGAATTTTTCTACCTGGTCCCTTGCTAGCATCACAAGTATCACTTTTTCGGGACCATCTTTCGACGTCATCTCTTGCGTGTAGCCAGTAGAATCGTTGTCGTACCTTTTTCAGCGTCTTATTCACTCCTAAATGACCTCCAGAAGTTTCATCATGCATCTCTTGAAGTACGTAGTTAACCTTTGACCGAGATACGGCTAGCTGCATCACATAAGATTTACCGTCTACGGATTCCCACTTACGCCTTAATATCCCTTCTTGCACATGAAGCTAGTCCCGTTGTGCCCAATATGCTTTGAGAGCCGGACTTCGGTAGGAGATATCACGCCATTCTGGTTTCTCTTGATGTTCTTTCCAGGCAAGAATGGGTTCGATATCCGGATCTTCTTGTTGGGCCGTTCTGAGTTTTTCGTTGTTCCAACCGTAAGGGATCAGCTCTTGTTCGTTGAACGATGACCATTTCCTTTTCTTCTTGGCGTGTGCAATGCTTACAGTCTGGCTTACACGGTCGCCGGGATAGCGCGTCTGCGTTTGAATGCAACTTTCCTCTTCGATGTTGAACCCCATAGTCATACGTCTGCAACCTCTCTATCCATCTTGCTACTTGACCTTCTGGATTTTTGAAGTTTAAAAGCCAATTGAGCGCACCATGATCTGTTCGAAGAAGGAACTTCTGTGCATAGATGTATTAATGGTAGTGCTTTGTTGCCAATATCAGGGCGAGAAGTTCCCTCCTTGTAACGCAATAATTCCTTTCTGGCTTCGAGAGAACCTTGCTGTATTAGGCGACAACTTTTTCCTCTCCGTCATGTACTTGCGATAGTACAGCTCCAATTCCAACGTTACTTGCATCAGCGTCGATGATAAAAGGTTTTCCTGGAGTTGGATAGGCCAGTACAAGTGAATTACATAAACGCAGTTTCAGTTCTTGAAAACTTTTCTCGCACTCACCTGACCATTTGAACGGCTTCCCCTTTTCAGTAAGGTGATGCAAGCTTTTGGCGATCTTAGCAAAATCCTTCAAGAAACGCAGATAATATGTGGCCAGACCAAGAAAACTCAGGAGTTGATGTTTGTCCTGAGGCGTTGGCCAATTCTTTACAGTGTCAACTTTCTCAGGATCAGTTTTTACTCCTTGAGATGAGATGATGTGTCCCAAATATTTAACTTCGGTATTGAAAAACGAACATTTCTTAGGATTTAACTTTAGATGTCCCTCTCGAAGCCTCTGGAATACCGCTTTAAGGTTTTTACAATGTTCGTCAAATGTTTTTCCGTACACGATGACATCGTCCAGGTAGACCAGGCAAGATTTCCAGGTTAGTCCATGTAGAACGCACTCCATCAAACGCTCAAAAGTTGCTGGAGCGTTGCATAGTACGAATGGCATCACATTAAACTGCCACAGACCGTTTCCAATGGAGAACGCCGTCTTTTCCCGATCTTCTGAGTGAATTTCGACTTGCCAATAACCGCTCTTCAAATCCAAAGTTAGAAACCATTGGGCTCCTTCCATCGCTTCTAAGGTGTCGCTGATTCTGGGTAGAGGGTAGCTATCTTTCTTTGTCACGTCGTTCAGTCTTCGGTAGTCTACACAAAATCGAGTGCTTCCTTCCTTCATTTTGACAAGAACGACTTGTGATGCCCAAGGGCTTTTGGAATTTTCGATTACCCCATCTTTCTTCATTGTCGATATCATTTCTTCAACTTCAGTTTGTTTTGCTAGAGGGAGACGTCTTGCTGGTTGGCGAATTGATCTTGCATCTCCTGTATCAATTCGATGCCGTACTAGTTGTGTTCGACCATATTGTCCGTTGGGTGAAGAGAATATATCAGCATACTCATGAAGAAGTTCTCCAGCAACATTAAGCTGATGTTGACTCAGACTTGATGACTTCAGAATTTGGTCTTTTAATCTGTCAAAGCTTAGGGACTTCTTTGTTTCCGCTTCGGTGATCTTAGTAATCGCTGATACCGGTTCACAGTACCCGACTATTTCTCCCTTCTTGAGCTTAATTTCGTACGGTTTGATGTTCAATATCCGTACAGGCACCATGTTGTTCTTTGGTGACAGCAGAGTCTTCCCTACCATGATGTTTTGGGAACGTTGTTCCGCATCTGGCTCCACCACAAGGTATCGATGGCTTCCAAAGTCACCCTTTAGTTTCGTCCATACGAATACTTCCGAAGAAGCAGGCAAGCAAATGTCTTCTTTGATGACGGTCCTGATAGTTGTTGAGTTTTTGTTGCCATAGACCATCGGAATCTCCACATTTTGGTACTTAAGAACTTGTTTACCGATATCCAAAATTATTCCATGCTCCTTCATGAAGTCGATTCCAACGATGCACTCGTCACATATATCCGCTACCAGGAATAGGTGCGAAAACTCTAGTTCTGCCAAACGGATCATAAGACGAACCTCACCATACACTTTTGCTGCCTCTCCTGTGGCGGTCTTCAGACGGTAGCTATTGGTGTTGTGTAGCCAAGACATCTTGACCAAGTCTCTTCGTACAATGGAGGCGGTGGCACCGGTGTCGATTGTAGCCACATGTTTCTTATTGTTTATTATTGCCTCCACTGTCAGACTTTTGTTGTCTCGTTTAGTCTGTGAGACTTGGATAGTGTTTCTGTTGTCATCGATACCAGAAACCAGCTTCTGCCCTTCGAAGTTGATTCTTACTCGTTTCCCGTCTGGGAAACAAGTTGAGCAGTGTTGGTACTATTCCTTGGTTGTTCTCTAGCGTTGGTTCTGCTTCCACAATGTTGGCATGCAGCTCTTCTCGGTGGTAATCTGCACTGCCTCTGAAGATGTCCGGTTTTGTTACAATTCCAGCATCGAGCAAGTCCTTCACGCTGGCTTTTTTGGAATGCGATTTTCTGTCAAGAGCATTCTTCAACTTCGAGTTCTCTGACTCGACGAACTCCTTGGGAAGCTTGTTCTGCTGCTTCCATGGTCAGAGCAAACGCTGAAGCGTACGTTTTCCAGCAGTTTGAATTGCTCGCTGTAAGTTAATGTCAGATACAGCACGGATGAAGGCTTCTGTTGCAAGTTGGCTGATGATTTCATCCCCAGCAGCTGGATATGCGAGATTCGCCAACCGTTCAATGTCTGCTTGAAGTTGCTGCCGAGTTTCTCCTCTTTTCTGGACTCTAGTATTCAGTTGGACGCGGAAGACTTCTTGCATATGACCATCTCCAAAGCGTTTGTCTATGGCCTGAACAAGAGCACTGGAGTTACCATTCTTATCTGCTGGAATGGTTTGCAGCAGTTCAGCAGCAGATCCTCTGAGGGCAACCGTTAAAGCTATAAATTTGTCTTCTTCGTCCCAGCCGTTCGTCGCTGCGGCTGCCTCAAACTGTTTCTTGTAGATCGACCAAGAAGTTTGCAAATCAAAAGTCGGTGGATGTATTTCCTTCTTCCTTGGGTAATCGCCAAAACTTTCCCCTTATTTTAATTTTTCGAACTTTGTCTAATTCGTCGGCAATACTTTGTATTTTACCTTCGAATATTTCTTGAACGCTCTCGAGTTTTGAAAATTGTTTTTCGAAGCAATCAAAGCGTCCATCAATAGTAACGAACTTGCTCTCAAAAGCATCAAGCTTCACTTCGATGAGAGTCTTCTGTTCTTCTAGAAGGTTCTTTTGTTGTTTTCCATTCGTTCGAGAAGGTTCTCCTGTTCACACTTTTGTTTTTTTCATTTGTTCGAAAAGATTCTTTTGTTGTTCTTCGAGAAGATTCTTTTGTTGTTTTTCCATTTGTTCCAGTTGGTTCTTTTGTTCTGTACGTTGTTCTTCGAGAATATTCTTTTGTTCTGTACGTTGTTCTTCGAGCTTGCAAATGAGAAGTGCCATCATTGCCGACAAGTCGACACCAGTACTTACTTGTTCATCAGGTATTTCTATTTCGATTAGGAATGTGTCTGGGTCTTCTCCGCGACTTAAATCCTCTTGCAGACGAATTATGAGGTCAGCTTTTCTTCCAGAAGTAGGAAGGCCTCGTTTATTCAGCTCTGGCTTAAGTTCAACACAATTCAATTCAATCACTGTCTTACCCATTCTCCTTTTATTTTTCTTCTTTAATCACAGTCACTTTTTGTCTTTGTTTTATCAAAACACACACGTATATTTTTTTTGTTTTTTATTTAATTTATCACCGTAAATTATCTGAATGCTCAGATAAAATAAGTTTTTATTCCACTTCTGACACCAATGTAATATTCTGCTAAGGGTTCGTAATAAAAACTTATTTCCTTTATTCTTTAACTTCTTATTACATTTAAAATAAAACACACTTTACTTCAATTGAAATCACTTTTATTAATCACTGACACAACAGTATGCAACACTTTTCACGAACTTTATTCTTTCACCTCCAAAAATAAACTGCTTTGTATATATAAACTATAGTACTATCATGGCGATTTTTTTTAGGGTTGCGCGGACCCTTGTGGTGGCGCTGCAAAATTTGAGGTGTAAAATTCGATTTGGGGGAGTCTTTAAGCATTAGAAATTGTTCGTAGGGGCAAGAGGAGAATATTTTTTGGATTATTGCATCCAAAAAATATCAATAAATATCAATTAAAACCTCCATAAGCTCTCCGCAAAAAAAAAGAGTAAGGGTTGCAGGCATACCTTAGATGTCGCCCCATTCGACTTCCACCATGAGAGTACTATAGTTTTCATACACAAAGTAAACTATGTCCAATCGGTAGCGCCATCAAGCTTATATAGGGAAATATCTGGTTCTGGTCTAATCTCGAAAGCAATAGAAATCTCTAGAACCTGTATCTCGAGAATCGATATAGTTCGAATGTAAAAGTCGTTACATTATAATTCAAAAGTAGTTCTTTACATTGTCCCCCTCTTAGAATTGATCGTCCCCAGCAAATTCATCACTTCTTTTACCGTTATATCGATGTAAATGGTCGCCGTGAACTACCTTTAGTTTGCCTCTTACGCCTCTTTGTATACGGTAAACCACATCATTGATTCTTTTCACCACAGTATACAAGGATGTATCGGTTTCCGTTGTTAGTTTGAGGAAAAGGACCCGCGACGTCTTTTGCAATTCTCTTAAAAGGTGTGCCTACATTATACTGCTGCATTGTACTCTGAATTTTTCTACCTGTTCCCTTGCTAGCAGCACAAGTATCACATTCGGCAAGATCTTTCGACGTCATCTCTTGCATGTAACCAGTAGAACCGTTGTCGTACCTTTTCCAGCGTCTTATTCACTCCCAAATGACCTCCAGAAGTTCCATCACGCATCTCTTGAAGTACGTCGTTAACCTTTGACCGAGGTACGACTAGCTGCATCACATAAGATTAACCGTCTACGGATTCCCACTTACGCCTTAATATCCCTTCATGTACATGAAGCGAGTCCCATTGTGCCCAATATGCATTGAGAGCCGGACTTCGGTCGGAGATATCACACCATTCTGGTTTATCCTGGTGTTCTTTCCAGGCAAGAATGGGTTCGATATCCAGATCTTCTAGTTGGGCCGTTCTGAGTTCTTCGTTGTTCCAGCCGCAAATGGGATCAGCTCTTGTTCGTTGAACGATGACCATTTTCTTTTCTTCTTGGCGTGTGCAATGCTTACAGTCTGGTTTGCACGGTCGCCGGAATAGCGCGTCTGCGTTTCAATGCAGCTTTCCTCTTCGATGTTGAATCTCATAGTCCTACGTCTGCAACCTCTCGATCCATCTTGCTACTTGACCTTCTGGATTTTTGAAGTTTAAAAGCCAATTGAGCTCACCATGATCTGTTAGAAGAAGGAACTTCTGTCCATAGATATACTTATGGTAGTACTTTGTTGCCAATATCAGAGCGAGAAGTTCCCTCCTTGTAACGCAATAATTCCTTTCTTAAGCCAGAAGCATATTGCCCCAAGCACAAAGTTTAAACTATTTGAGGCCGTAATGCGATGGATATTATGCTATGCTGGCCAGGTATGGGGATTTCAGCAGTATTAGGAGGTAGAAAAACTTTTAAGATATTTTATTAAAAAAATGTTCTGGCTCCCAGAAAATACACCTACCTATATGTTGCACCTAGAAACAGGAGTGGCACCACTCTATATCTTCACATTGAAAATGCATCTGCAATATATATTTAAAATTATAGAGCTACCAAACCATCGGCTACCTAACATAATCGTTAGACATCTGCTTTCTAGGAAATCCGAGTTCTTTGAAGAGTGGACTCGACTTGGTCTTGAACATGACATCCAGTTGCTAGAATCAGGTATAGAGGAATGGAAAACTTTATGCCCACTATTGCTTGGAAAAATTGAAGCATCCTTTTTTGCAAAATTTGGAGAGTCGGCTCAACAAAGTGAGTCCCGAATCCTATATGGGCAATTAAATTACGACATGGGTGTGAACAATTATTTCGATTATCGATATCCTATCAGTACAATAGCCTTAATTTTAAAAACCAGAGGGGAATTGTTGCCTTTAAATTACCAACCACACGGCTCAAACTACAACACTAGGTGCACATTATGTAATCTCCAAGAAACCGAAAATGTAACGCATTTCTTAGGAAGATGCATTATCCTTCAGACAATCCGGCGCGCTTTTTGGGGAAAAAAACGTCCTCAACAATGATGATATCATTTTAATTCTCAATGGTGAAAACTGGACAGCATTGTGCAATTTCGTCCGCACGGCGCTGAACTATAGAAAACAAATTATCAACCAAGCTTTTTAGAAATGATCGAATACCTCATTAAATTTTCTTTTTGACATTAAAATTATAATTAGAATACATTTATGTCTTTGTATATAAATTTAAACTCCTTTTTTCTGACGGCAAAAGCCAATGCTATACTTTGTGAATTCTTAAAACAAATATGTGAATCAATTTTCTGCTCAATAAAATCACACATTTTACTATACTTTACTACTACTACTACTAATTCCTTTCTGGCTTTGAGAGTACCTTGCTGTAATAGGCGACAACTTTTTCCTCTCCGTCATGTACCTGCGATAGTACAGCTCCAATTCCAACGTTACTTGCATCAGCGTCGATGATAAAAGGTTTTCCTGGAGTTGGATAGGCCAGTACAAGTGAATTACATAAACGCAGTTTCAGTTCTTGAAAACTTTTCTCGCACTCACCTGACCATTTGAACGGCTTCCCCTTTTCAGTAAGGTGATGCAAGCTTTTGGCGATCTTAGCAAAATCCTTCAAGAAACGCAGATAATATGTGGCCAGACCAAGAAAACTCAGGAGTTGATGTTTGTCCTGAGGCGTTGGCCAATTCTTTACAGTGTCAACTTTCTCAGGATCAGTTTTTACTCCTTGAGATGAGATGATGTGTCCCAAATATTTAACTTCGGTATTGAAAAACGAACATTTCTTAGGATTTAACTTTAGATGTCCCTCTCGAAGCCTCTGGAATACCGCTTTAAGGTTTTTACAATGTTCGTCAAATGTTTTTCCGTACACGATGACATCGTCCAGGTAGACCAGGCAAGATTTCCAGGTTAGTCCATGTAGAACGCACTCCATCAAACGCTCAAAAGTTGCTGGAGCGTTGCATAGTACGAATGGCATCACATTAAACTGCCACAGACCGTTTCCAATGGAGAACGCCGTCTTTTCCCGATCTTCTGAGTGAATTTCGACTTGTCAATAACCGCTCTTCAAATCCAAAGTTAGAAACCATTGGGCTCCTTCCATCGCGTCTAAGGTGTCGCTGATTCTGGGTAGAGAGCTATCTTTCTTTGTCACGTCGCTCGTTCAGTCTTCGGTAGTCTACACAAAATCGAGTGCATCCATCCTTCTTTTTGACAAGAACGACTGGTGATGCCCAAGGGCTTTTGGAATTTTGGATTACCCATCTTTCTTCATTTCCGATATCATTTATTCAACTTCAGTTTGTTTCGCTAGAGGGAGACGTCTTGCTGGTTGACGAATTGGTCTTGCATCTCCTGTATTAATTCGATGCCGTACTAGTTGTGTTCGACCATACTGTCTGTTGGGTGAAGAGAATATATAAGCATACTCATGAAGAAGATCTCCAGCAACATTAAACTGATGATGACTCAGACTTGATGACTTCAGAATTTGGTCTTTTAATCTTTCAAAGCTCAATGGCTTCTTTGTTTCCGCTTCGGTGATCTTAGTAATCGCGGATACAGGTTCACTTTGCCCAACTACTTCTCCCTTCTTGAGCTTAATTTCGTACGGTTTGATGTTCAGTATCCGTACAGGCACCATGTTTTTCTTTGGTGCCACCAGAGTCTTCCCTACCATGATGTTTTGGGAACTTTGTTTTGCATCTGGATTCACCATGAGGTATCGATGGCGTCCAAAGTCTACCTTTAGTTTCGTCCACACGAATACTTCCGAAGAAGCAGGCAAACAAATGTCTTTTTCGATGACGATCCTGATAATTGTTGAGTTTTCGTTGCCATTGACCATCGGAATCTCCACATTTTGGTACTTAAGAACTTGCTTACCGATATCCAAAATTATTCCATGCTCCTTCATGAAGTCGATTCCAACGATGCACTCGTCACATATATCCGCTACCAGGAACAGGTGTGAAAACTCTTGTTCTGCCAAACGGATAATAAGACGAACCTCACCATACACTTTTGCTGCCTCTCCTGTGGCGGTCTTCAGACGGTAGCTATTAGGGTTTTGTAGCCAAGTCATCTTGACCAAGTCTCTTCGCACAATGGAGGCGGTGGCACCGGTGTCGATTGTAGCCACGTGTTTCTTTTTGTTTATTATTGCCTCCACTGTCAGACTTTTGTTGTCTCGTTTAGTCTGTGAGACTTGGATAGTGTGTCTGGTCTGGGAACTGCTTGAAGTTGCTGCAGAGTTTCTCCTCTTTTCTGGACTCTAGTATTCAGTTGGACGCGGAAGACTTCTTGCATATGACCATCTCCAAAGCGTTTGTCTATGGCCTGAACAAGAGCACTGAAGTTACCATTCTCATCTGCTGGAGTGGTTTGCAGCAGTTCAGCAGTAGATTCTCTGAGGGCAACCGTTAAAGCTATAAATTTGTCTTCTTCGTCCCAGCCGTTCGTCGCTGCGGCTGCCTCAAACTGTTTCTTGTAGATCGACCAAGAAGTTTGCCCGTCAAAAGTCGGTGGATGTATTTCCTTCTTCCTTGGGTAATCGCCAAAACTTTCCCCTTATTTTAATTTTTCGAGCTTTGTCTAATTCGTCTGTTATGCTTTGTATTTTCCTTCGAATTTTTCTTGAACACTCTCGAGCTTTGCGTCTACTTTTGAAAAACGTCCATCAATAGTAGCGAACTTGTTCTCAAAGGCATCAAGCTTACCTTCGATGAGAGTCTTCTGTTCTTCTAAAAGGTTCTTTTGTTGTTTTTCCATTTGTGCAAGAAGGTTCTCTTCTTAAAACTTTTGTTGTTTTTCCATTTGTTCGAGAAGATTGTTTTGTTTTTCCAGTTGTTCGAGAAGGTTCTGGTGCTCACACTTTTGTTCTGTCCGTTGTTCTTCGAGAAGATTCTTTTGTTGTTTTTCCATTCGTTCGAGAAGGTTCTATTGTTCGTACTTTTGTTGTTTTTCCATTTGTTCGAATTGATTCTTTTGTTCTGTACGTTGTTCTTCAAGCTTGCAAATGAGAAGTGCCATCATTGCCGACAAGTCGACACCAGTTCTTACTTGATCTTCAGGCATTACTATTTCGAATAGGAACGTGTCTGGGTCTTCTCCGCGTTGACTTAAATCCTCTTGCAGACGAATTATGAGGTCAGCTTTTCTTCCAGCAGTAGGAAGGCCTCGTTTATTCAGCTCTGCCTTAAGTCCAACACAATTCAATTCAATCACTGTCTTACCCATTTTCCTTTTATTTTGCTTCTTTAATCATAGTCACTTTTTGTCTTTGTTTTATCGAAAAACACACACACTTTTTTTTTTTTTTTTTTTTTTTTTTTTTTTGTTATCACTACAAATTATCTGAATGCACAAACAACATAAGTTTTTATCCCACTTTTGACACCAATGTAATATTCTGCTAAGGGTTCGTAATAAAAACTTATTTCCTTTATTCTTTAACTTCTTATTACATTTAAAATAAAACACACTTTACTTCAATTGAAATCACTAATAAGCAGACGATTTAAGTTTAACAACCCTTTTGAACGTTTCAAGTCTATACACGGCCATATTTGTTTGGTCGCACGGCAGGTATTACTCTGAGCCTATCTGAGGTTGGTCTTCTTTAAAGCATCCTGCTTTAGCATGAGTTTACATGTAGCGATAGGCATGCCTATATTGTTCCTTTCTGGTTGCAGAGGAGTGATTGTTCCTTGTTTGGCGAGTTCATCCGCCCTGCAATTGCCCTGAATGTCTCTGTGTCCCGGCACCCAAATGAGGTGAATATCAAACTGCTCAGACATCTCCCTAAAGGTGGCCATAAACGACGAACATGCTCGCCGAACATGCTCGTGCTCGCTAGATATTCGTCGTGTAGGGGCTAGTTCGCGAACGGCTCGTTGTTGGCGAAACATTTCGATTTTCTCGTGTTCGTTGGTTTCAATGTCGCACATGATGTTTATTCTTTGAGAATCGGAACGAAATGAATGTTCGCAAACTGTGTTCGCCGTGTAGGGTGAAATGCAAACGAGCATGTTCGGCGAGCTTGTTCGTCGTTTATGACCACCTTAAGAGATGATTGGCAGTCTCGGACCGTGGTTAATTTTGAGGAGACATGGGCAAGAGATTTAATTGCCGCTTGGCTGTCTGAGAAGATCCGAATATCCGTGTTGGATATTACGTTTTCTCTGAGCCAAGAAAGAACTTCCTTAATTTCCGCTTGGAACACGCTACAGTGGTCTGGTAGGCGGAAGAAAAGACTGATATTCAGTTTTTCCGAGAAAATACCACTTCCTACACCATCGTCGGTTTTAGAACCATCAGTGTAGAAGTGCAAAGATTCATTGTCCAGGAGACTCCGGTCCTCCCATTCAATTCTGGATGGAACAGAGGTCTGGAAATTATTTTCGAACCCTAATTGAGGTGTGGTGTAGTCTAGGCAATCTGGAATAAATTCGAAATTGTTTAGAATAATAGTGTGGCCAATTTGATTGTTAGTCCATTGTAAGGTAGCTTTTAAACGCGTGGCTGAGTTTGCCGCTACTTGTTTGCTAAAACTGTCCAGGGGTGTAAGATTTAGTAGTATGTCCAGGGCGTCCGAAGGGGTTGACCTTAGCGCTCCGCTTATACATATACTCGCTGACCTTTGGACTTTGATAAGCTTATTCAAGTTTATCTTTGTGTCCAGTGCGGTCCACCATACTATCACCCCGTATGTAAGTATTGGTCTTATGACCGAGGTATACAGCCAGTGAGCAATATAAGGAGAGAATCCCCATTTGCCACCAATGGCCTTCTTGCATGAAAAGAGTGCCACACTGGCTTTTTTAACTCTTTCTTCGGTATTGAGCTTCCAGGTCAGTTTTTTTATCAAAAATCAGTCCTAGATATTTGGCTTGATTGGATAGAGTAAGTGTTACGTCTTTAATTGTCGGGGGTTTGAATTCTGGAATCTTGTATTTCCTCGTGAACAGGACAAGTTCCGTTTTGTGGGGATTTATATCCAGTCCACATCCATTGGCCCAGTTAATTAGCTTGTTTAAAGCAGTTTGTAGCAGTTCAGCGAGGGTTTGTGGGTACTTGCCTGATACGGCAATAGCCACATCATCCGCGTAGGCTGTAAGCTTAAAGCCTTCCCTCTCTAGGTCTAGTAGCAGTTCGTTTACTACCAAGTTCCATAGGAGAGGTGATAAGACTCCACCTTGAGGGGTCCCTCTGTTGGCTGCTCTACGTGTTTTGAAGTTTCCCAACTCAGAAGTGATAATTCTGCTGCTAAGCATGATGTAAATTATCTTTTTAATCGGGTCTTCTATTTTGAGATTGTCTAGAACATTCATGATTGCTGAATTCCTGACATTATTAAACGCACCCTCTATGTCTAAAAATGCGACTAGAGTGTATTCTTTGTGGTGTAGGGAGTATTCAATGGTGCTAACCAGAGAATGTAGAGCCGTTTCCACCGATTTCCCCTTCGTGTAGGCATGTTGTGCCTTAGAGATCAGACAGGGTGCTATTTCATGTCTTAAATGTATATCTACCATCCTTTCTCGAGTTTTAAGTAGAAAGTACCTTGTTAGTTTAGCTCGGTTGAAAGACTTCCTGCAGTCTTTCCTGAGTGATTCCAGCTCTTTGTTCCACCAGTGCGGTTTTTTCTTTCCCCTTATTATTGTGAGAGGACAGGAGTTAACCATGGTATTGTTAAGAGTTTTAGTAAGATTGTTGACTTCTAGGTCGAGATCATCAGTATTGGAAGGGAAGTTTTGGTCCTGAAAATTATAACAGGTAATTAACGTTTCCCTATATTTCACCCAATCAGTTTTCCTGTAATTTCGAATGGTGGTAAATAGTTTGAGAAGAGAGGGTAGTGTCTAATACCTCTTGTCGATTTTTAGTGACAAAGGTAGGTTCATTACCGATGTTGCAAATAAGGAGACTGGTACTTAGTATAAAATCAAAAAGTGACTCACCTCTTTCATTTATGTGCGTACTGCCCCAAACTGTATGATGCGCATTTGCATCACTTCCAACTAGGAGGTCTATTTTTTGACGGGCTGCTTCTGTGATCACCATCGTCAATGTCTCCCCTGGTGGCGGCCCAAGATCGCTAGATATGCTGACGTTATCCAGTATATACCGCTGGTAGTCTGCAGTCTAGCGGTTGTGGTATCACGGTCGCTGTAATGAGGTAGTAAAAATACTTTTAGTGTTTTCTTTACTAGTATGCAGGATCTAGGCTCACCTTTATCCGTCGCATACAGTAGAGAATAATTCTTCGTCCCGAAGCCCTTCACCAAGGATTTTCCAATCCAAGGCTCTTGGATCAGGACTATGTCCTCTCCGGACTTGCTTAGTCGGAGAAGCAGTTCGGCCGAAGCCTTTATGGAGTGTTGGAGGTTAATCTGTACCACCTGCAGCATTGCTACAACCAGTACGATCAACCTCCACCACTGTGGCGTTAAGGTCCTCCGTTTCTGAGGTAGAGTTTAGTAACTCATCCTCAGAAAGAAGGGCCTCAAGCGTATCGTCGTCAGTTTCCATGTCTGAAAAGCTGTCGACGTTCCTACCCTCCTCCGTATTGGAAGGGGGATTTGCGTCCTCTTCGGACACAGTGCCTTTCTTCGTGTCCTTTTCGGACACTGGGGTTGGTATCGATCCCTTTTCGGGGTCTGTTCTCGAAGGTGACGGCTGTTCAGAGAGAGAGGAAGAAGAACGGCATGATGCATCTACCTCCATTTCTGAAAGTGCGGTGCATATGCCCGCTTCCTCCATCTCAGATTCAGCCGTATGACCTGCAAGCCTTGCCATCTCCTCGTCTTTCTTATAAATTTTGAGCACAAGGCTGTCAAAACCATACTGGATGACTCCCCAGTTTGCAGCCAGAGGATCCAGGGACTCTTCATTTAAAATAACGAGGGCTGAACGATAACGCCCCACCGGCTCCTTTTCGATTATTGGGACTTTCCAGTCCTGAGTGGGCAGAGAAGGATTGCTGAATTGGATCAGCCGGAGAACCATCTCTGGTGACGTTTGCAAGGCTGGGATCAGAGTGCGAGCTCTTGGCCTGCAAGGGATATCCTCCTTTGTCACAACCTCCAGCTTAGCACCTGGTCTTCTCGATGATATTTTGTGCCCATTTAAGCTTGCCGAACTCAGCGCGACTTCTCTCCCCCGTGGCTTTTCCAGCTGCGAGTTCGATGATCCGCCTTGCACGACGACGCTCGTTGGACGGTTTTGACCTTGATTTGCTCGTTCTCTTGGCCGAGTTGGAGTTCTTGTTCAGAACTGCAGCTTCACCATGGGATTGAGCAGCTGAAGTCAAGGCGGACTTATCCTGGCCAGTAGTGGTAGTTTCTCTATTCGGTCCACTAACCCCCCCCCCCCCACCAAGATATTCCTCCCTGCTTCATTGGTCAAATTACTGACGTTAGAAGTGGAGGCCCCGGCCTGTGGCATCACGGACCGGTGGCAGCAGGGATCCCACTCCCGGAGTGTCAATTCCCATTTTTTTCATTTCCTTTCGGGTGAGACGCCCCATCACCTTGGTTTGAGGTAATGAGGTCGTTATTCACTACCTCGCCACAAACCGGTGGCAGCAGAGACGCCGTACCCGAAAGATGGTGTCTTCGCATAGCAGTCGGATTTGAATCCATCCTGCTATTAGAGGCAGCTGGTAAGACGACCGGCTCACCGACTTGCGAAGGCTTTTCAGCTAACCCAGAGCAGGTGGCCGGCGAGTCTTTCCTCCCGCCGTTTTTGTTTTGTTTTCTTTGTTTGTCTGTTTGTTTGTTTGTTTGTTTTTGTTTAAAAGTTTTCATTGAGAGTCCCACGAGTAACTCCGGAAAGAAAAGGTCAGCCCCGGCAGAGCCGTGTACCGGGGTAAGGCTAGTCTATTTCGGACCTTGCCAAGCATCTGAAAGAGCTCGTTAACAACTGGTTTATCCTCCAGCCTTTCATTCCTCGGCACGGTTTCAATAAGCTCACACCACCACTGAAATTAGGAACCCCGATCTATGGTGAAGTTGAATTTCTGAGAGTTGTACTATATAAAAAGTTAGAACCGCACAGCACTCCAACCTAACCTTAGCTGTCCCCGCCTTGACATCGTACAGGCAAATAATTGTGGGGATCATTGTCCGCCCGGCACCCACTTGGAGGGTTTGATCGAGGATTTTGCCGAGCTAGAACAAGCTAAGCATGATTGGAAAGAAATTGCAGGAATTCTAGCCAACTCAGGAACTAACTGGAACTTAATTCCACCTGCTTCTCCCCACTTCGGTGGTCTGTGTGACGGTCTAAAAAGAACCGTAAGAGACGAAAAGTTAACCTTTGAGGAGCTCTCCACACTTCTTACGCAAATTGAAGCATGAACTCCAGGCCTCTATGCCCTCTATCGGACAACATTGATGACTTAGACGTCTTAACTCCAGGACACTTGCTACTTGGTGAACCTTTACTGTCCATTCCTCAAAGAAGCATACCAACTTCAGAACCTGTGAATTATCTCGACAGATGGACAAAAACTCAAGCTAGTGTCGACTCTTTTTGGCGTAAATGGAACGGAGAATACCTTTCACGGTTACAACAGCGGCCTAAGTGGACGAGAAAGGAAGCCGAACCCAAAATCGGAGCACTTGTCCTGGTGAAAGACGAAAGGCTTCCACCAAACCAATGGTTACTTGCCAGAATCACCGACACACATCCCGGAACCGATGAACTAATTCGCGTCGTAACCTTAAAAACGAAAACCGGAATCATAAAACGCCCTATAACAAAAATCTGCTACCTTCCGAGCAACAAATCCACCGATAAAGAAACACTAATTTAAATAAATCACCTGTGAGGTAATAAAAACAAATAGTAATTTAACCACAACAGAATTAAATACCAATATACATATACTTTCCAAAAACCTAAAACTGAAATCAAAAAGAAATTGAAATAAACCAGAATTGAAATCCTAAAATATTAAAAAACCTCATTTATA
The DNA here is from genome assembly GCA_958431115.1 of Syrphus vitripennis. Lineage (NCBI taxonomy): Eukaryota > Metazoa > Arthropoda > Insecta > Diptera > Syrphidae > Syrphus > Syrphus vitripennis. The sequence goes on from OY288108.1 coordinate 72,434,617, forward strand.
TATTTTTTAATCTTTATTTCATAAAATAATAAATAAAAAATTACAATTTGAAATGGAAAATTAAAATATAAAATAAAAAAATTATAATAATTTATAAAAAAAAATAACTAAATTTATTTATCTAATTAATCTCTATTCGTAAATAGAAAAACCCCGTCGGCATTACAAAATATCCAATTCCCATCGGATCAAATTGCCGACGGCATTTCACTTTTAACAAATAAAAATTCAACACTGCACCGCACTTTTAATAAAAATATATTTATACACCACACTGCACTACAAAACACATCACTTTAATTAAGATAAGAATTAATAAATCACTTATAATTCATTGCACCGCACTGTATGTATGAGAAACATAATTAAATATTTTATTTAGAAAAATTCCGATTAATTAAATAAAACACAATATAAAAAAATCAAATCCGCTGACGTGATGACGTCATTAAATATTTCGGCCATTTGTAAATATTTGCACTCCTAACAAAAAAAGCATTCAAACAATGTTTATCATTTCCACTCATAATTTTTTTTCTCATACACTTTCTTTTATACACTCACTCAATTTTTTTGACCGATAACCGAATCGCAAAAAAAGAAACCGAACCGAAAAAAAAATATCCCAAGCACACGCACACACACACAAAAAAAAGACCGTAAAAGAAAATGTAAAATTAAAAACAAATGAAATGTAAAATAATTGGAAATAATAAAATGAAATTAATAAAAAAAATATAATGAAAGAAAAAAAACTCATCGTATAAATCCACCCGCGCGTCAGTCGGGTTCCCAGCAGCAGCACCATCCCAGTAGCAGCAACAACAGCATCACAATCACAACACAACACAATCACTCTATCTCGAGTTTTAAATTAATAATTTAATTGTTACCAGCCACTTAACACTTGGCCCAACTAAATAATTATTATTAAAATAATTAAAAAAAAAAAACAAAAAAAATCGGTAACCGCACTACCGAAAACTAAAAATTTTTTTTTTTTTATATATAATTATTTATCACACTCCACGCACTTCACTACACGAAACGAATAAAAAGATAATGGTACCTATTCGAGGTACACCGACCGACGGACGCGACGACTGTCATGAATGAAATGCCGAAAACGTAACATAATTACCACGGCGAATGCATTAGCTTAGAAGTCAAAACTGGACAACCAACAACAACAACCTCATTGTACAAATGTACTCAATGGGCTACCTAACTGTTTCGAAAGCTCTTTGGAATTTCTGCAACGAGAAGAATACCATTGATGCATAGTCGATTGTTTTTTTTTTTGGTTGTTGCTTTGTATATGAAAACTATAGTACTCTCATGGCGAGTTTTTTTTAGGGTTGCCCGGATCCTGGTGGTGGCGCTGCAAAATGTGAGGTGTAAAATTCGATTTGGTGAGTCTTTAAGCGTCGAAAATTGGTGGTAGGAGCAAGAGGAGACTATTTTTTGTATAATTGCATCCAAAAAATATCAATAAATATCATTTAAAACCTCCATAAGCTCTCCGCAAAAAAAAAAGAGTAAGGGTTGCCGGCATACATTAGATGTCGCCCCATTCGACTTCCACCATGAGAGTACTATAGTTTTCATATACAAAGGTTGTTGCCCTTGAATTTGTTTTTGTTTTTTTTTTCTTATGTTCTTAAATATGAGTACTTAAGTTTTTTTTTTCTTTGCATGCACTCAATACTAAGAACAAATGCATAATTTTCGAAGTGGCGTATGCAATCAATGATGATAAAGACATTCACCAGGGCCGGCTCCTATACCTTTGGGCCTTTGAATTGCGTTCACCGGGGCGGAGAATGTTCATCACTTAAAATATTTTTTTTTGTTTGTTAAAATAACAAATTATTTAATTTACTCAAAATTAATGCAAAATAAATTTAAACAACCTACCATTGTGAATTAGCATAAAACAAATTATCGAATTGCTCATCTCTGTTGACACTTCTTGTCAAATGATAATTGTTATGTATTAACTAATGTAATAATTTGACCTTCATGAAAAGAGAAGGTTATTCTTTTTCCAGAACTTTGCAACACCACACTATCTACCTACACAAAAATTAAAACCTAAATTATATTAAAAAAAAAGAAAGTTGAGTTTTTCATTTATCAAAGGGAAAATTAACATTGAACTAGCCAACACATAAACAATAACATAAGGCTCTGTTGGGTTCCTGGTCACAGCGGTGTCCCAGGAAACGAAAGCGCCGATGAACAGACAAGGATAGGATCAACACTGATCTTAATCAGGCAGACCCGATTGTGCAGATCCCACGCTGTAACCTAATACAGGCAATTGAGAGTAAAGTTCTGTCTTTGACAAACAAAAGATGGAGCTTACTTGATACCTGTGTTACAACTAGAAAACTCTGGCCTAACTTCAGTAAACAAAAGACTGATAGTATTAAACGACTAAACAAAAAATCCCTCTCTCTTCTCGTGAGTATTACCACAGGGCATATAACCAACTGGGCTACCACACGAAGAAGATGAAGCTTTGTATGGATGACTTATGCAGAGGATGTGGCGACGAGGACACACATGAGGACACTACTCACTTCCTGTGCCACTGTCCTGCGCTTTGCCATCTGAGAAACAGACTTCTCGAGAAACACTTCTTTGATGAATTGGAGGAACTCTCCTCTATTCCAAGTAAAAGCCTGCTAGATTACACCAAAGCCACAAAATGGCTTGAAAATTAAACAATCTCGACTCTATACACACCAACCACCGGTCTATCTAGCCCGTCCACCAGACGTTGCATGGGTCCACTGCCCCTACGGGCCTGGAGAAGGTTTGATATGCCATGCGGGGGAAAGGACGGAAGAAGCCTAAGGCAAACACTCTAAAGCTTCCAACCCTCCTTAACACACCAACCACCGGTCTATCTAACCCATCCACCAGACGTTGAATGGCCTACGGGCCTGGGGGAGGGATGATCTAACCTGGTAGGCGTAAAGAAGAGGAACACACTCAAGAACAATTTCGAGGCGTAAACCTCTCCTAACCCAGGTGATCTTACGACGACAGCAACTGACTTGTAGGCACTTTTCGACCTTTCGGGCTATAGCTCGCTAGAACCTCATCCACATACACCACAAATGAACTCTTTCATAGGATTTGTCATAGGTTACTCAATAAGGGTATCACAATGGATCTATATTGATCTAAGTGTGACGTAAATAAGATCAACTGTCAGCCCACTTACCTAACCTAACCTATGCTGGTGGTGATGTAGAGGCGTGCTTACTAAGACTTCTGTTCTTATGAAGTTATCGATTGCCTTATACGGGCCAGGGCAACCCTAAAAAAAACTAGCCATGATAGTACTATAGTTTTCATATACAAAGTAACTTTCTCTTGCAACTGAGTTACTTTTGATTTTGAGTGACAGTTCTTCTTTTTCATTTGAGTTTTTTTTTATTGAATTTAATTGAGTGCTTTTGTTTACTTTGGTTGCAACGAGATCATACAGTGGGCCAACAAACAAAAAATTTTGACAGAATTTTAAAATTAGATAACCTCTTGGATAGTTTTCCTTAGATTTTTACTTTTTTTTTCTCGTGTCTTAAAATATTTTTTTTATTGAACTTAATAAGGTGTCATAATATTTTACTTTGATTTGAATATTAAATCATCTTTTCAAATAGGTAGCGATTTTTTTTTCCCTTGTTTTGAGTTTAGGATCGAGAGTCGGATAGGTAAAGTGATAATTTTTTTTTGGTGCAATTGAGTATTTTTTGTCAGGTATTGATTCGACTTGGATTAAATTGAGTTTATGAGCAATTGTGTTAAAACTATTAAGTGAAGTTTTCGAACTTTTTTTTTAATAGAAAATTAAACAGTTCAATATTCATTAATTTTATCTATCTATCGATGGTAGGGTTACTATTAATTTTTTTTTCTGTTTTCTCTACATAATTTTTTTTATATAAATATGAATATAGAGCGTTTAGCAATTACGAGCTGGCCTGTGAGATGAAGGTCAGGGGTTTGAAAGTAGGCACAGTGGAGGAGATGCGGAAAGCATTAAGATCATCGAGGTTACTCGCCAACAGGAACTCGATTGATGTCAGTTTTGCTTACCCTTTTAGTTTTGATGAGGATAGGGATGCCGTGAAAGCAAAAATAGAAGAGATTAGTGTTCTTTTAAAGGATGCACCGAAAAATCTAAAGTCCTCGGAATATATCAAGTTTATGACAAAAATAGAATGGTGTATAGGTAGATTAGCTAGGACACCATGTGATGGTGAGTATGAATAAGAGGAAATTAGTGTTAGAATTTAGACTTATGAAAAAAGGCAAAGACGTTTGTTCAAGACGAAGGTTTATTGACGAGTAAAAACGAAATGAAAAAGAATACATGATTGTAGCAAGATTTGACATAAAGAGCGATATTGTTAATGAAACAGGAACTGACAAATTAAAGTATGAGCAAAATGTTTGTGTTGCCGTTTAGGTGAAAAATACAAATATAGTTTTAACACTCTTTCTCTACTCAAATATTTTACATATATCAAAAGAAATATTAAATAATCATAAACAATAATAAATTAATATAATCCTATTGCTTGGGTAAATTTACAATGCTTGACTTTAGGTACATTTTTAGTCAATATATCTGACATCATCTCATTAGTACTAACATATAATGCTAATGCTGAGCACTCTGGTTATCGCAGTTAAGAACCATAAGATCACGATCTACGAAGCCCATTTCAGCAGTTGAAAGAGCTACGTACTCTGCCTCTGTGCTGGATAGGGCTATCAAATTTTGTTTTTTAAACTCCCAGGAAAATACGCCTCCTGCTGCAACGAAACTGCTTCCAGTGAAAGATTTTCGGTCACTCGAATCACCACCCCAATCTGCATCAACAAAACACTCAATTGGCTTTCCTGTTTTAAAGTAATGCAATTTAAAGTCAATAGTTTTCTTAAGGTACCTGAGGATGTGCCAAGCACCAGCTTTATGTTCGACATGGGGATCCATATTTCGTTGCGAAAGCTTACAAACTGAATGTAGAATATCTGGTCGAGTGGAGATAGCGAGGTACAAAATACCACTCAAAGACTGGTATTTTGTTGGATCAATCCTTTCAAAGCTTTCATCATAACAGCTTACTTGGTATCCTGCGTCTAATGGTGTGGAAACTGGGCGGCAGTTATTCATTCCATATTGGTCTAAGAGATTTAAAATATACTGTCGTTGACAGGCTGTGATTGATCCTGTTTCACCTTGACGATTTATTTCGATTCCCAAGAAAAACTGAAGCTGACCGCCATCGACGACTTCAAACTCATTAGAAATTTGCGTTTTGATCTCTTCAAGATCATTTAGATTTGAACTTCATAAAATAAGGTCGTCCACATAAACGACTATTATATTAAAGTTACCTTTTAGATTTTTTGTGAACACACACGGCTCACTAGCACACGGTGAAAAACCAATTTTCTTAAGAACGGAATCTAATTTTTCATTCCACTCACACCCGCTTTGTTTCAAGCCGTAAAGCGCCTTATTAAGCATCAGAACTTTGCTTGGGAATTTTTCATCGACGAACGCTTTGGGTTGTCTCATGTAGACATTGTCATGGAGTTCACTATTTAAGTACGCCGAAGAAACATCCATTTGATGCAGATGTAAATCGTTCTCACATGCCAACGCAAGAATCATTCGAATTGTTGAGTACCTTACAACAGGTGAAAAGGTTTCTTCAAAATTGACACCAAACTGTTGGCTACAACCTTTTGCCACCAAACGCGACTTAAATTTCTCAACACTGCCATCTGCTCTTCTTTTGATGTTAAAAACCCATTTGTTTCCAATTACTTTTTCTCCAACAGGAAGATTCACTAACGACCACGTTCCATTGTTCACCAAGCAATCATACTCCTTCTGCATTGATGCCTTCCATTCTTTGCCATGTATGCCGCTAAGAGCCTTTTCAATCGTCTCCGGAGTTGGGATTTTATGTTCTTCCATTTTATTAAGTGCATGAGGAAATTCTTTTCTTTTTCCGTTGCGAACTATTCTAGGTCTACCTCTGCCACATCTAATTTTTTCAGGACAGTTTTCAATCAAAGTTTAGTCGTCGGTTTCACGATCACTCTTGCAACTACGAATTCCAGAATTCATTGGCATAGGGACATTACCATCAGCAGCAACATCTTCCTCAACAGGAGCATCAACATCAACAATCTCAGCAGCTTCGGCAGTTTCCCGGTCATCAACCGTTCCAAAGACACCAACACCATCAACAACAACGTCTTCATGAAAAATATTTTCAGGGTTTGCAAACACTACTCGGCCAGCGCCGTTTTTATTAAAATTTTTATCGACATACGGATTTTGCATAAATTTTGCATTTCTACTCACAACTATTTTTCTTGATTCTAGGTCATATAATCGGTAGGCCTTGGAAACCTCTGAATAGCCAACCATTATCATTTGTTTACCCTTTTGTTGAAATTTTTTTCGTTGTGTCTTATCAATGGCTATAGCTAAACTACCGAAAACTTGGAAATGAGATACAACTGGTTTCTTACCAGTCCAAACTTCAAAAACAGTTTTTTCAATGACAGATTTGGTTGCAGCTCTGTTACGCAAATATGCTGCAGTTGCAACCGCTTCTGCCCAAAAGGCTTTATCGAACCCGTTATGTACCATCATGCTGCGAGCCATCTCAACCAACGTACGATTGGCTCGTTCAGCTACGCCGTTTTGTTGCGGGGTGTGAGGGACAGTCAACTGACGCTGTATACCCTCCTTTTCAAGAAATACGTTAAACTCCCTCGAAAGATATTCGCCACCGTTGTCACTTCGAAGAATTTTTATTTTTTTACCCGTCTGCTTCTCAACCAATACCTTAAAAGACTTAAATACGGTGAAAACTTCATCTTTTGTCTTAAGAAAATAGACGAAAATAAATCGAGACAAATCATCGATAAATGTGGCAAAATACCTAGCATCTCCACTTGATGTCGTATTCATTGGTCCACAGACGTCACTGTGCACAATGCCTAAAATACCTTCGGCACGGTTCACGGACATTTTTGGAAACGATTTTACGCAAATTTTGCTCTTTGCACAGGCTAGGCAACTATTTTTTCGAGGAATGGCATCGATTTTTAAACCAAGAACTAATCGCTTCTCTGATGTCTCTTTTAAACTATTGAAATTGATGTGCCCAAAACGGTTGTGCCATTCAAAAGCATTATTGATATCATTTTTTGCTAGCATGCACTTATTGACATTAGTTTTAAATATAAACAAGCCACCGCACAAGTCAGCTTTAATGATGACGTTAGCTCGTTTGTCTTTTATATAAGCGCATTCACCGGTAAAAACAACAGATAAGTCGTTGCTTACAGCCTTGCTCACAGAAATGAAATTTCCCTGTATTGATGGGACGTAAAGCACGTTTTTCAATATAACCTGGCTATCATTATTATTTAAGCACACATCTCCTCGGTCCTCGCCCCTCTGCTTCTATAAAGTTATCTCCTACGAGAACAATTTTTTCTCTTTGCTCAACATATTATGATGACAGAAACAAACTTTTATCACAGCATAAGTGCGACGTAGCTCCACTGTCAAGGCACCAGGAATCTTTGTCTAAGTCATAACTTTTAGAAGCAGAAGCGAGAATTGAAAACGACTGTTCCATATGTGTCTTACTTTTATTGTCTTTACAATTAGAAGCGTAATGCCCACGACGCGACGGCCACATTTATAACACTTGCCTGTGATCTTATTCTTTCTTCTAGCTCTACCAGATCCATCAGTATGTGTATGATCGTTCGATCCAAAATTGTTCTTGGAATTGAAATCCTTTTTTTCGAACAAGCAACATATGCTTGATGACCCTCGCCAACACTTGACGTCTTATCAATTTTCTCTCGTCTCCTTGCTCCTTCCTCAAGCAATTTAACCGTGAGCTTACTTAAAGTTGGTAAAGCATCACGAGTTTCAATGGCTACAACGCAATTCTCATAAGATTCTGGCAAACTAGAAAGAAGAATAATAACGATTAACTTATCGGCCACGTTGACCTCAATTTCAGCTAGCTTATCTATAGTTTCGCAAAACTCATTCACGTGCTCCAACAAACTTGATCCCTCGACAATTTTAGATTCATAAGTTTTTTTAAATAAGGTTACTTTGCGAGCAGGACCAGAAGGCTGATAAATTTCCACGCTGATTTCGTTGTAAGACAATGCCGCACGTGGTTTAACTGAGAAGATTTGATGCAGAGGATAATGCTCGCTGGCGCCTTCTCTACTTTTGCATCAAACAATGCCTTCTCGGCTACAGTCATGCCTTCTCGTTTTACAACTCTTCCAGAAGTTATATTCCAATAATCGGAGTGAAAAAAAATGTCTCGATGGAAAATAAACCCGGAATACTCATTTTAATCACTTATTATTATAAAAACTCTGAAGGAAAAAATCTCAGATTTACTTTAATCAAATAAGGCAATGACTAGTTAAGTAGTTAAACAAATCAATTAAGAAAAAAACAAAAAAAAAAAATGGTTTGGCCTGGGCCCATAAGCTATTAGAATTTAGACTTATGAAAAAAGGCAAAGACGTTTGTTCAAGACGAAGGTTTATTGACGAGTAAAAACGAAATGAAAAAGAATACATGATTGTAGCAAGATTTGACATAAAGAACGATATTGTTAATGAAACAGGAACTGACAAATTAAAGTATGAACAAATGTTTGTGTTGCCC